>CM059216.1:17488585-17596085 GCA_030347435.1 Clarias fuscus | reverse complement strand
CCTGTGAGAGGATTTTCAGGTTGATAAAAACTGCATTCTGTCCTCGTTCTTTGCGGCTCATCTGGCTGGAGAAGGGTGCCCGGGCTGCGTGCGGCTCTTTTTACTGAGGGAATATTTGACAAGTGGAGGTAATTACTCTGTCCCGTTAGAATGTGGCGCCGCGGTGCAGGTAAGTGAGGTGTGAAAGGGGTCGGAAGCAGAAGGGATCTTTAACCTGCGTATTGAGTGACGGATCCTGAGCCAGAACAACTTAATTAAACATGACTTCACCTCCCTATTCCCTGAGCCTGCCTTCATCCCCGACATGAAAGGACATCAAATATTTATGAAAGGACCAGGAGCCATTGTGTCCATGCTCACACAATGCGCACACACCACACACACACACACGACACACACACACACACACACACACACACACACACACACACATTCCATAGACGTACTACTGCACGCAAGCACATACAAACAAACAGGACAACAAACACACACACACGCACACACACACATAGACACACTATCTGTTCTTTAGTGTGTGGGCCTCAGCAGGAGGGCCATGTGTTTATAAGCATAAGTGGAGAAATTGTTTTGCATTCACACTGCTTCAGAACACTTTGACAGTTATGTCAAACTAGCGCCATTTTCTTGTCGGGCTTTTATAAGCAATCCAGAGAGTTGTCCCCAAAGGGAGAAAGAAACTATGAATAAGATTACACAAATAACTATCAAAAAGCGAGAGAAAAACCAACACTTCCCTTTTATTTCAACTCAGCCCAGACACAAACTTAACAGAAGAGTGGGGACTGAATTGCACTGCTACATTGGTAATTTCAACAACCGTTGTGGCGTGTATTTGCACACCCAAGCAGGCGTTGATGAAACAAAACAATCGAGGAGTGAATATGAATATTTAAGCTAGTTGGGGAAAAAAATATCAAAAACGACGCTGAGCAGCCAGATGCAACTGAAAGACTGAAACCATGTTAGATTTCACTTTACAGTTCAGGACATAAATATACAAATATATTATACAACTATGCCACTGCAGAGCATCATTTAAAAAAAATTGTCAGGAAAAACAAAACGAACATTTTTTTTTGCTAATTCCTATTAAACATGTAGGGTTAACAATTAGGAAACGAAAAATACTACATTTGGCATTTAAACTTAATGCACTTTAAGGTGGCGTGCCACACCTCGCTGTTATAGTAAGTGAAGCACATGTTTCTGTTGAATCCCACCACCTGCTGCACTACACACATCAGCCAAAGAAAATCTGGCTGAACACAGGTAGAACGCCTTTTTGTACCAGGTGGATTAATCAGATTAATCCTGATGATCTATATAGAATGCACAAATATAAAAACACAACAATAAAAATCTGCAATAATATTTAAATGCACAAAACTCTCCTTTACTATTATTTTATAACACTGCAACAAAATATTGATTCAAAATCAAGATTCAAAGAATCATCTACTCGTAAAGTAAAAAAAACTTTCCAAATCTCCCTCCCTTATATATAACAACCATCTGTTATACATGTCAGCTACCGGCTGAGGCCCAAACTCCAGCCACCCAAACTGCAGCTTTTACTCACCCAGTGGTCTAGTTGATAAATGTATGATCTGCTCAGCCTGGGCTTAAATAAATGTTTGAGTGTTCTCCAGAAGGTAGAAACAGGCCCAGGAAAGCTACTGTAAAAACACTGTTTTTCCTCTTTTCCTTTTCACATGCTTTAACATCACATCAGCTCTGAGGGGGCCGATGCACGATTATGAGAGGTAATCCTGTACCGATCTTTTTAAACACACCCCGCACCTCAGCTGCTGTATTCGTGCCCAGCCCTAAAAGGTTGCCCTGCTTATTGACACCTTATCACAGCTCATGTAAAGTGACACTTTTATAGAAGCTGATATTTAATTCATGGCTCTAATACACAAGCTTCCATTCCGTCACCGCTCCACTGCCCCGCCAAACGTCCTTTAAAACGGACGGAGTTTTTTTGATCGGCGAACGAATGGCAAATGTCCCGTGTCTGTGCGCATGTGTGCCCTACAGCGTCGTGACGGAGGAGCAGAAGCGGAGAGAGGCAGCCCAGGCGATAGCTCTCGACAGCTCCTCCCTCTAGACATGTTTCTAAGCAAAAGGTAAGGGCCAAAAAGTCAAAACAATGAATCCCTGAGCAGGCAGCTCGTCATTAAAATTCAAAGGATCATTACAGTTTTTTCTTTCCGCAAAATAAATCATTAGAATGAAGGGCTTAAAAGGATTAAAACGATGCTTGATTCAAAGCCAAGGCACAGAGGCAAGTCCAGCCTCCAGAGTTCCTCTACTGCATTAGTGTGGAGGCGAGAGAGAGAGAGAGAGAGAGAGAGAGAGAGACAGAGAGAGAGAGAGAGAGAGAGACAGAGAGAGAGAGAGAGAGAGAGAGAGAGACAGAGAGAGAGAGAGAGAGAGAGACAGAGAGAGAGAGAGAGAGAGAGAGAGAGAGAGAGAGAGAGAGAGAGGGTCGCCTTTTAACTGATGGGACGAATTTTACAAATTAGCTTCTTGTTTTAGGACCAGTTTCACAAATTGAACATGATGGAGGATATATTTGTTTAATTTATGCATAAGGAGTCATAATATAGGATTGTAAACCATGCCAGGAACATTTAATAAAACACAAATAGAAAAGACTTCGATAATGTTCATGTTAAAAGCCAAAACGTGCGTATTTACTAGCCGATTTTGTCTCTGACCTCTGCCCTGTTGCTAGTGTGATCTGTGAATGGCTTCTCCGGTTGTACCTGCTAGACTTGGACATGAAAGAGACGTTTCTGTTTCTGCTGAAGCTGGAACAGCACTGCTGACTTCCAAGTTTCACACTCATCTGATCCAGAATATCCCTCTGGGCCTCTCGGAAGCACTGCTGCACCTGTCTCACACACACACACACACACACACACACACACACATACAACAGAGGGCATAGTTTTGAACGTCCCATTGTTTTACATACAGACAGAAGATAAATTAAAGGAAAATAAACTCGTAAACCCTACACCAAAAAACACTGAGACCATTCTGACAACTTACGGCGGTAACCGAACACCTGGTTATTAAACCGGTTTACATTTTTGTCTTTTAATTTGTCACCCATCTGTATTTACAGTAAATTCTTTACTGAATACAAGACAGCTACAACAGTCGCCTTTATCAAAATTCCATTATTATATAACAAAGTGCTTTAATAATACAGTCCCAACAGCACACAAAGCACCAAATACTAGAAGTAATGAGTTCTGTGTGGAATAAGTGCCGTTCTTTGTGGGTTATAGTCACTAAAGTCGCAAGCAATTTTGACTTTGCAAACCAGTGAGGGAAAAAAAATAAAAGTTCCTGCTGTGCATCTGTGCTCGAGAAAATTGGCTACATTGGGCGAACGGAGATCAGTTAAAGCCCAAAATATGCGGAGATGAATCTGCGGCAAGCCAATAAAATTTCCAACAGCCTGCTTTGATTTTTAGCTCATTTCTTGACACTGTATGAAGCGCAGCGGTTTGCATTCCTTCCAGAAGGCACACCGCCTGCTCTGCAGATGCGTCTATAAAGGTCAAACAATTCCACGAATGCAAACTGCTCCTCAATCAAAGCTACCCTTGATAATAAACAAGCAAATCAACAGAAAGATGTGTTGCCTTTTCATTCCATTTATTGGGCGGGTATCAAACGCTCGGCTCTGGCGCTTTTCTCATTTGGGAGGAATGAAATGAACCTAACTAGGAGCTCCAAGAAAATTAGCGGCGCAAGTGCGGTGCGTTCGCGTCTCCCCCCTCGGAGGAATTTGCTTTCATTTGCCTTCATTTCGGATTCACTCAGCTCACTCGCTGATGCCATGTCAGGATCCTAATTACCCAATCCCGCTGGAGCTGCTTACACACACAATAATGACTAATGCCCGCCACAGACAAAAGCAATTTCTCCCAGCCACCTTGACTGTGAAGACCAGTGCGCAGCTCTGACTCCGGGTGGCACATGTGAGTCTGAAGAGTTTGGAAATCAGACGGAATCCTTCTCCCGCTGATTAGCCATGACTAGCTTTCACTTCAGCTTTACAATCTCAAGCAGAGGCATATGAGAAATCTATAAAAGCCTATGACAGGGCTGGTGGAAAATACAGTTCCTTCGGGTGAACATGAGAAATATCAATACTGTAATATACAGGTGCATGTATTACAGCTCCTGCACTCTCTCTACCGATGAGAGTATTTCCGACTGTATACGATACATATCCTATTTACATATGACTTTTCATCCAGTGTTATAAAAGCAGTGTCTCGTATTTATTTACATCACACGGTATTTCACATATAAACTGAGAAATGCATATTGCATAGGAAAAGCATATTCTGACTAGGTTACGTAATAAAAATCATATAAAAATCATATAAAAATCATGTAAAAAGCATGTGTAACTTTTTCCATAAACATTTGATTAACAGGTCCTTACACAAGGAGTCAACGTTATACATTGTACTGTTAAATAACGACACAGCTGTTAAATATATCTATTATTATTATGAGATTATGTAGAATGAGCACATTAATACGTACAATCATGTGACTGAAATTACAGCCAGCACTACTGGTAGTGCTCTGCTATTATAGAAATTGAATTAACAATAGCACTGAACAATTTACCTAACGACGTCTTTCAACGAACACAGAAGCTTGCATGGATTTACCGACATGCAGTAAGGAAAATAACCCGACCCAAGCAGCTTACAGACCTCCTCCGCGCATTCTCTATTCCTGTTTCAAACAGAATTGCTGAAAAGTCAGCATCTCTCATGCTGTCAAAAACAGCGGTGCTTTAAAAGATCTAGTAATACACAGGGGTCAATATAAATTTAGATCATTTGTAACTCCCGTCTCGAGAATGCGCGCGTTATGTAAATTTGATCAGAATCTGCTGAATCAAGTCATTTTAGGTTTTTTGTTTACATGCCAGTACCAATTTCATAGCCCCTTGAAACTTCCGCAGCTCTACGTCCCCTGGGACTCAAGCGAGCGATCTCGCTGTCAATCACACACTGGGAGAGCGCTACAGTGATCATCACTTCCTTTGCTTCTCCCCCCTCTGACTTCACACATGGATATAATTACAACGAGCTTTCAGATATCAGGCCGCAAGGAAATTAAATGTATGGTAAATATTAATAATTTATAAACCAGGCTCTAAACAGTATGCGCTTCCAGCGGTTGTTACTCAAAAAAGGGGGAAAAAAAGAAAAGGAAAAAGTCAATAAGAGTGCTTAAAAATTAGCAGGAGGGAATATTAGATGTTCTGAAAGCTGTTGAAGTCCAAAGCAAAGGGAGAAAGGTTCCTTTAAGTTAGGACCGAGATTGATCCGTATGGGCCTCTGACATGAATAATAAACTCATAATCTCTCCCACAAATACTGCGAGGACCTGGGGTAAATCCTCTATGCCTACGTCTTCCATTTACAGTCATGCTACCGTAATGCCTTCTGCAGCATGAGGAAATTAAAGACAAATAGAAATTAGGAGTTAAAACAAAGCTGCTCTGGTAAAAAAAAAGAAAAAAAAGAAAAAAAGACAAGATAAGATAAGATAAGATAAATATTGATAGGGGTGAAGTATTAATGCTTTAACAACACCTGACAAATGGCATTTTCACTAATGGACTACAATAACCTACAGTATAAGGAGGAGATTTATAAACTTGTGAAAAACCTCCAGAAAAACCTGCCAAAAAAACACGAGACTCAAAAAAAGAATGGCAGGTAGAAAGAAGGATTTGGAATAGGATTTAGGAAGGCGGCTGTAATGCAAACACTGTTAAAGAAAGCAGCGAGGGAGCTATATAAATTAACAAGGAGAACTATGCGACTCTGGTGAGCAGTAGCAACAGCAAGAATGGTAGCACAGGGGTTTGTGGCTACCTCTTAAACTGGATGCTTAAGCGATATGACCAAAGACATGGTTTGTTTATTTCTTTATCGTCTTCTCAGAATGCAAGGAGCATCGTAGCAAGATTGAAAACTGTGGGAAGGCTCCTCACACCCCCAACCCCCCCCCCCCCCCCCCCCGCTCCCACCCCCCTCTTTCTTCCTTCGTCTGGTGTTCCAACCAGCCAGAACATACATCGGCCTGTTTGAAATGTCTCCCATCAGACTCGTCCTGATGTTCCCAGGCAGTATCGGAGCGCGGCGCGGCGCAGGCATGCTCAGAAAATAAATTCAGTCGGGAGTTGTGTGAGCTCGTGCCAGCAGTCATAAACGCCAAGAGTTCTATCAAAGCAGCTCATAAACTTGCAGGTACAATAGCAAAGCTTTAGCTTCACAGAAATCCGAGAGGACTTCCATTTTGAGGTGGAGGGAAGGAAATAAATAAATTCATTAATGAGGAGGGGTATCATTCATTTCAGCATATACGGGTTCACGGGAAAGACAACAATGTGGGTTTATTTCCTACCGTATACCTAAACGCACAGGAATATCTGTGCAAACAAGGAAGGGCTTGGAATTCATCTGAAACCTACTACTGCTGTAAAAAGCCCCGGTTTAATATGTAACCCCGTCTCCCGACGTGAATCACATGACTTTACGGACCAAAATAATGGGAGTTATTACAGCGTTGTAAGACAGGAGTTCCTCTCATTCCTTCATGCTTATCAGTCCTCCGCAGCTAAACAGCCTCTGATATAAGCACATTCATGGCCTGTTGTTGGCTGCTTCATCAAATTTGATGATGTGAGCAGTTAAAACTGAAGGCCATATTTCTGCAGCTATCTATACAGCCAGTGGAACGACCAACAATCAGACCAGAGCGAGAAAAAAAATAAATTGTTGAGGCTTACACTATATACATGTACAGAGAGAGAGAGAGAGAGAGAGAGAGAGAGAGAGGATGACTTGTACATCTGCAACTTGTGTGTGACAAATGTTCCACACAATTAGCAAACACCTGACTAGAAGATAGGACTGAATTCATCAAAACATTGTATAGAGCTAGCATTACAGAGCCTAGCCACATTTCGAATTCCTTTGACCTTGACATTAAAGCACATTTCGAAGTCTCAGCCACGGTGGAATAACAGATCAGTGATCTTACCTGCCTCCCACTCCTTCCCCTTTAAGAAATATCTGAGGCAGTTGGAAAGCTTTAGCTGCTGCAACATTTATCAGGGCGTGAAATTAGCAATTGCTAGGAGCTAAATTGCTGCCTCTTATTTAACGTTGTTGCTGAAAGGTGACATTTAATCGCTGATCCCCGTTTTCAAGAAGTCTAAACACCTGGAGTCCCACGAGGAGGAAGAGACAAGGAGGCCTCAGACCATGTTCACATTATAGATTGCTTGGGCGAGGCAGGGTTAGATCGATCGCGTGATCATCAACATTTTCAATCTAATACAGACTAGCCGCGCTTAAATATGTGTTGGCTTGCTGAGCTAGGTCATGCATGCCAAGCGATCAGATAAGCTGTGTGGCAAGAATGTCAAACTAGATAGACTTATTACCAGGGACAGCACTTTATGACTAGTACATGGGGTTTGAGCCGTAGGAAACGTACGTTTCCCACTTAAATATTTCGAGCTCCTCTTGGCGAATGTTTCGAATGCACCCCGCGTTTCTTCTCCTCTCTCGGTTTCTCAAAAGAACTTAAAAACAAAGGCATTGCGGGGAAACTACTTCAGAGAAACACTTGCTTCAAAAATCCTCGGACTTCAATTCGACTCTGCTTCTTCAGCAAAGCTTGACAGACCGCGCCGAATGGCTTAGATGAAGATATTTTGAACGCCGAGCCAAACGCTTCAGGCAGGTGCTACATGAGAATCCATTAATATAGGTAATTAACATTAGGCACCATTTTAATTAACATGCAAACTAATTAAGAAATAATTAAGGAACATGAAAAAAAAAATCTGATCTTAATTCTAATCCGGAGGAAATGTACTACCTTGGTGCGCCTGCTTTTTTTTGTTGTTGGGGGGGGGGGTGGAGTGAGGAGCTGACTTATTTAGGAGGGGGCATGACTTGAAAGCAGGTTGCATTTCAAAGTGGATTGGGAACGAGAGAAAAAAAAAAAAAGATTAAACAGGCTCACGTCTTAGATAGGGCTATGTCGGGCTCTCCTGGCTCCTGTGTTGGCCAGATTGCAGAACACTGGGTCAGTGTATTAGCAACACACATGTACACACTCACACATGGAGGACACAGAGAACGAACAGTTTTCCTTATGTGTATTATATATATAATATATCGATTGTTCACACTGACAGGTTAAGCAAAGTCCATTTCCAAAAAAAAAAAAAATGTATGCACGTAGGACATTCGTTGCTGGAGTGACTCCGGGATGTCCGCAAAGCCGAGACAGAAGGAAGAATGCCTTGCATGAAGTAAGTGCTTTTAAATGCTCCTCGTAACAATCACAGAAAGAAATTGATTTTAGTAATAAGAGAGAGAGAAAGCCATTGTGGAGATCGATGCGTAAAGTCAGAACGCAGTGTACAGAGCCAAGCTTACTATTTCATTAACAGTAGGACAAAAACTCCAGAACCATTCGCAATGACAAATGCCCGGGACTATTATATGCACATTTCAGGTAAGTGCTTTGGGCCAAGTTAAATTCGATTTCTCTGCCCCATTGTATCTCTATTTATTATTTGTTGTATTTGTTCCAGATGGAGAGAGCTGGTGCTGCAGACAGAGTTCCATCGGCTCCGGAGAACCGAGTCTCAAATAAACTCACTAAGAAAAATATTACTCCAACTTCCACGCTCCAAAACCTTCTATTCCAGAGCACACATATACAGTACGCACACACACACACACCCACCCACCCACACACACACACACACACATATGCACAATCCTAAACAACAGTGTATTTCACTCTCCAAAATCAAACTTCAAGGTTATGATCAAACGTAACAGCTCACAGGGTTCATTTGGACAATGAAATTTTCATTGTAGTCTCATTATTAGCTATATCACAAATGCAACAACAAGCCTGTGTGTGCATGCGCACACACACACACACACACACACACACACACACACACACACACACACACATACACATACACACATAGTCATAAGGTACAGCACCATCTGATGACCTTGGTCTTCATTAGCTGTGGTTATGAGCTGTAAATGGCCTGTCGAAAAACGCCCTGTTCTGTGTGTGTGTGTGTGTGTGTGTGTGTGTGTGTGTGTGTGTGTGTGTGTGTGTGTGTGTGTGTGTGTGTGTGTGTGTGTGTGTTGCTAAGGCAGGCAGCAGAAGGCAGAAGGCAGTCTGGCCAGGAGGAGGGGTTAACGTGCTGAGGGGAATCTTAAAGCTGAGCTCTGACAGCACCTAAATGGCTCTGACACCTTAGCGCCGCTCTCAGTCATAGCAGTAAGCCACCTTCAAAGTTGCTGTCAGGTAAATGACCTTGTATTCCATTAACTGATAATTAAATGGATTTATTCCACTAACGGTTTTAATTAAATTGCTGGAAATATTGATTACCTCTATCATCTCTCTCCCCCCGCCTCGAAAAAAAAAAAAAGGGTTTTAGGATTGTTTATTTAGAGAAGGGGAGTGAATTAAATGAGATTGGATCTCTAAGAGACCTAAATAACACTTCTTACTCTTGCTGGCCAAAGAGAAAAAAGGCAGACAGGGAGAAGGCGGGCATATTTTGATGTTTGATTAACTATTTTGAACTCTGTTTTTTTTTTTGGTCACCGTAACCTTAAAACCTAACTAAAGCCTCGGCTTTAATCAGGCGGACAGCGCCTCTATCAAACACAGTGGGCTGTCAGTCCTGGAAATCCTAAGCTCCTGCTCCAGATGTGTAAACAGGAGACAATGAACACGGGGTTGTGGGAAACGATCTCGCGCTGTTTGGTGAGGCGGAACCATGCTATTGCCATAATGCATATTGGGTCCTGTGCTGAAGCTTGTGTCATAAGAGCGTTCAGAGACAGAGAGACAGGGAGAGAGAGAGAGCGCCTCAGTAAGACCTCCTACGTCCACTGATGGACGAACTAATTATGCATGAAATCAAATATGATTTGTAAAAGAGGGTTTGTATGAGAAACTATAAAACAGGATGTTGCTGGAGCCAAGTGCTTGGCCGGGGACGAACGAGCGGAGTGAATGGCTGCTCTTATTTGTATTGTTTTCATGAGGTTTGAAGTACCTCATTTTGTTGAAGCACCTATGCGCAAGTGGGTGTATAGAAAACGTAGCTGAAAAACACCAAATCAAATGAGTCGCTTTTAATTGTAAGCCAACGCAGATCCATCGCTCCAGAGGTTTCACAAAAACAAGAAAATTAGATCAGTCATACTCATTTATTCCCCTCATGGGTGGTATGAAAAAGTTATTGTGTTGTGGGAAAATTAGCAATAATCACAGGGCATTTTGTGTAATTCCGTGCAATTAGGTGCAATTCAAAGTCAGCTGTGGCAGGGACAGGAAGAGCGCTGGCTATTGTTCAAGGCGAAATGTTTTCGATAAACTGCGTTTAAGATTCTAGACTTTCGTCCCCACCGCGTCAACAAATGTAGCATGTTGACAACAATAGTATAGATGAAGCCCTAAAAGAAGAAGAGACAAAGTGAGAAAGATAGCGAGAGAGAGAGCGAATATCAAACACATAGTGCTTGAGTGCAGGAACAATCAGAGTAGACATCTTATACGCACTTAGTTAGAGTTCCGCTGTAAAGTACGATGTGCAAATAAAATGAAACAGAAGAAACAGGAAGACCAGATCGAGCATCTTTGATTATTGAAAATTCAATCAATAGGGTGTGTGTGCATGGTAGGTTAAGTGGCGTGTGCTGTACTGTATGTCTGTGTGTGTGTGGTCACTCCTTCTGTGTCTCATTCCATATCAAAATAATACTGTACGAGACCCCCGACAGCAGAGCCTTTCAGCCTGTCGTGCAGATTTATACACTATAAAATCCCGGTGTATTCTAGTGAGGAACTAGTGCTCCGATAAACCGTTGTTTATTTAATACGAGATAGAGTCGAGTGCATTACATCACACCCGGAGGTCAGCATGAACACTTACACATGGCATACATCATACAGTATGTCCAACCAGTGTCGAAAAGAATATTCACGTTTATTGACAGATGACGCTTTCTAGACATAAATATCTTTCTAACTAAAAGCGCTGGCCTGTCAACACACACACACACACACACACAAATGCACACACACACACAAATGCACAGACAAAAACCCAGCATGAGCACTTCACAAAGCCTGGACACACACTGGCACAGGCTCACCCATGGGACGTCGTCTACACTTGAGCCGAACAGGAAGCTGTATTGCACAAAGAGCACTCACTTCATGTTCAAGGCCACTATCACTGACTCTGCTACTAAATATCACAGCTGGAGCACAAACCACGAGTAATCCAGTCGGCAAGGTGAGCTGTGTTCTCCAAAAAAAAAAAAAGAAAAAAAGAAAAAAGGCCGACATTTATAACTGCCACAGAGCTGTAATGGATTTCATCAGTTTGAAAAAAACAAGAAGCCTCGCCGGGGTGGAATCTAATGGGGAAAAGATACCTGTGCATTCACAATGAGTGAAAATGTTCAAGGTATTATCGCCAGGGCCGGCACTGTTTATTGGAAAGCGATAAAAGGTGATATATTTTGACAGTAACGTTATAAATGGCTGTTCATTTGTCATTATTACTCAGTACAGTTTTTTTTTCATCGTGTTGGGCTTCGTGTCAAAGCGCTTTATTCAGGGAGACGGCAGTAAAATTAGAAATATCACACGCGCAGTAAGATATCCCATCGGTTTAGGGCTAGCGCATGTTAAACTCACTAGGTTGTTATTAGTTTTGCTCGATATACAGGATCTGCGACAGACATCATTGTTCTCTGTCTAGCTATCAGCTAAGTTAAATCTCGGCTATCTGACAGTAAACAGTTTGCAGTTTTCAGACGTAACGAAATGTGCGCGCATTTGTATTTCCCACAACGCGCACAATTCTCAATCATGTCGCCGATCCATCCGTCCTCTTCATAAACAGTTCCTATTCGGGGACGCAACGCGCCTTGAGATAAGGCGGTTCGTTTCAGCAGCTGTGTGACACTCGGTGCCCATTTAAAAGATGCATCAGCCAGTTCTTTGCTTCAGCAACGCCAGCCTGCTTTTACACTGACATCATCCTGAACAGGCCGGAGAAACGAAGTCTGCTCTAAGCACCAGTCATGATTTTACCTAGTATAATCTTTTACCACTTGCAGCATCTGTCCCTGTTGGCCATCAAAGACAAAGAGAAATTATTACTCTACATTTATCAAAGAAGCCACTGCACAGGGCATGGATTTTTTTCTTCTTCGTTCGTTCCACTGGAACACTGCACCTGTGAGTTTCACATACAGCCAAAGAAGAAAACTGTATCACTTCTCTATTCACCCTGAATGCTTTGGAATATATTTCATGAGTGGGTTTTATTTTTCTCCCCCCTTCAGCCTCTTTTCCATCCTCCTGTTTTGCTTCTCATGCATGGCAGCTAGCGCATGCAGCTTCAGCGCTTTGGCCAGATTTCAGGAGGAAGAGATCCAGAGGGCAGACATTATAATTTTATATCACTTCAAGACAGGAGAGAAGGAGAGAGAGAAGGGGAGAGAGAGAGAGAGAGAGAGAGAGAGAGAGAGAGAGAGAGAGAGAGAGAGAGAGAGAGAGAACGAACGAGAGTGAGGGGGGAACAGAAGGCTCCTCTGGCGGTGGGAGAGATCTCAGAGGAGGTGTGATGGGATGCGTTTCTCCGCGTCTCACCTGAAAGGCAATCTTAAATCAGCAGCCGTGATACGGTAATTCCACCGCTCATATTTCATAACATGGATGACACTTTTATGTTTAGCAGATTGGCCATAAGCATTATAGATACGGGCGAAAAAAACAGGCTGAATATGAAGAACAAAGAACTAGGGACGACATGCTGAGCAAAAGCGTCAGCCTACTGTAGGGAGAACCATGGAAAAACTTCTAGCACTGGCTCTGACTAAAGTGCGAATGCCGAATGACTGCATTCGTAGCCAGCTTTTTTCCCCTCCCTAAACAGGCAGATGGTGGCCTGGGTAGCGAACTAAGCTTATTCACAACTGCATCACAACGTGCTCAATTGCTAATCCACTGTGCACTCTGGTCCACTGACTACAGTGTATCTCTAACACCTCCGGTATTAATAATATACCGCCAATTCCTTTCAGATGGCTCTCTTTCCTGCTGAAGGCTTGTTAAATATTCATTGACAATTATTCTACGCTGACTGAAGGCTAAGTGCTTAGAGAGAGAGAGAGAGAGAGGGAGAGAGAGAAAGCTATGCAGATATTGATGATCGCTCCTCGCAGTCACAGCCTGCAGATCCCAATCACACGCTCACTAGACGAACCAATAAGCAACGAAAGCCATGCAAAATGCATAAGTGCTGCTGCTATTAGCAAACGAACAAACATGTCGATGACCTGTGTCACCGAATAAGTCAAAACATGACGGATTTAATAAAATAACCGAAATCGCCATCATTACTACAGTATGAACAGAGGTATGGAAGCAGGCTTAAGCTACAAACGTGACCTCTTATCACTATGTGGTACTGATATAGCACAATCAGTGCTGATTATAAAGAGAGAAACATTTAGGCATGGAATAATACTGTAGACCATAATAAACAGAAAATGTCAGTTCAGATTCTTTTCCTAATCAATACACCGGAATAAAAATGGTTTAAACCAACAGCATTCAATAGATGTTACCATGCATTTTTAAACTGTTTAAATTTCACTTTTATCCTCCTCAAGGTCAGGGTGACTCCGGAGCGGAGCCTATTCCAGACACACAGCGTGAGGCAAACACAGTCTGGATGATCATTGTAGGGCAACATACAGACACTCATTTACACAACTCATTCACACCTCACAATTTTAATGTCATCAATTAACTCCACTCACTTTTCTGGGAACACCTGTACACCTGTTAAACATGCAATTATCCATTATGCAATCATGTGGTAAGAAGGGTAAGGTAAATCGAATACTATATACGGACAGAGCGAGCAGAGAAGCACCCACAGAATGCACATGCTCAATCGTACATCAATCAGTCTAAATAACTGTTAACCTATTAACATTAAAACCACCTAAGATTTAGGTTCCCCTTGTAGCACCAAATCAGTTCTGACCCCTCGAGGCTTGACTCCACAAGAGCTGTGTGCTGGCACCTTAACGTCAGCAGCAGATCCTTTAAATGCTTCTTGTTGCAAGGTGTGGATCAGACTTGTTTGTCCAGCATATCCCCCAGACGCTTGATCGGATTGAGATCTGTAGAATTTGGAGACCGGGTCAACAGCTCTTTGTCTGCTACGTCCTACACACAGCAGGTGATGCTTACATGCTGGGAAGCATTATTTTGTTGTCCATGTACCAGTTTACTGATATATGATTGATAATCAATGTTGCTCAAATCACCAGGTAGGGGTGTTAGTGTTATGGCTGATTGTGTAAGTATGTGCAGGTATATTTGTACTTTTTTTCTTTTTTCTTTTTTTATGAAACAATGTAATATGAATATGAATTTGTTTTTAAATGCAGTTTTAATTAATTAATTTGGAAATCTGAGAATTTTTTTTGACATTTGAATCCATTACTCTATCTAAAAAAACTTTTTTTTTAAAACTTATTGATCAGAATCTGCTTAGAGAGTGGTGAAAATTAAATTCATCTTCAGCTAAAGAGTAAAGTGTTGCATCGTCCATAGTTCCTTCAGTTTGGGAGGTCAATCTTCCTGCCACAGAAACAGGACAATGTCCTATATAGAACAGGACGATTCTAGAGAGGCCTGTTAGCCGTCTGGCTGTAGTTATGTTACTATTCCTTATTAAGTCAATTTTGTTTTATCTTAATTATTACACAAATCTGTTCGACAACAGAAGTGCTGGAATAATAGTGATCATAATAAGTGTGGAAACATTTGATTTGTCTGGCTTTTTAAAGATAGTCCTACTCCGGTGTTAGTGTAATCACTATGAGCTCTTTTCTGTGGCAGTGAGAAAGTCAAGTATCCCGATAGCACAACACCTCAGTATCACAGCAGGGTTATCAGATTAGTCTTTATCAAATTTGGACTGAAGTCATTAAACATCGCAGGCATTGCATGTGGAAAACCTGATAACCACAAAGGAACTCAAAATCAAAATAGTTTCCTATTGCACTGTGACTTTTCAGAAAGGCACTCTGATTCTAATAATCACTAGCCTAAAGTGTGCATTATTGCTTTGTTTGCGAGCGAGTCAGATCATCTTTGATCCGAATGCCAAGCTCAATAGGCAAAAAGGAACGAAAAAATAACATCTGGTTTATATTCTTGACTTGTACAAGCATCATATCTAGCCAAAGGACAAAGAACCAGAAAAAAAGTCACATGACAGCCGGGTTATTTATAAAAAGGTAGATTTGTATGTATCTATAAACATAGAAACAGAATTCATCAAAATTAGTCGTATGTAAAGAATAATGGACATCATCTTTGAAGCAAAAACAGGTGGTTATTTACATTAGAATCTTGTTTTTTGTTCTGCAGTCCATTTTGTACCTGCTAACAATATTCATTTCTAATGTGAAGGGGGGGGGGGGGCACGACACATAAGTTCAATCCTACCTGCATATTAATTTATATCGTTTGTGTGATTAAATATTTGAAACTGTCTGCAAAACTAGGCACTATTAACTTTTTCATAAAACATTCATTCCAATTGTCAAACTGCCATCGGCAAAAAACACTTAGAGAGGTATGTCAATATTAAATCACTTTATAAATTACAGCTGGAGTGCCTTTGCATGCTAATACATGCAAAAAGAACAGAAACAAATTACTACCTATTTGGATCGTTGATTGTATTTCATTTTTCACTTAGGGCCCAATAAACATTTTTCAGAGCATGTAGATGAATGTGATTTAGCCAAAACTATTGTTAAACAAGTTCTCCAATTTAAAAGCTATATACAAATTTGTGTGTGTGTGTGTGTGTGTGTGTGTGTGTGTGTGTGTGTGTGTGTGTGTGTGTGTGTGTGTGTGTGAGTAAACTGATAAGCAATAACATTACCACACAAAGCATTAAGCCCAGTATTGTGTGGGTTCCATTTGAGCTCTGGCCTCTGACTCCACAAGACCTCTTGGAGTGTGTGCAGTGGTGTCTTGCCCCAGGACGTGGGCAGGGGATCCTTTGGGTGCTATTTGGGGGGGCTAGATTGTCCGGCCCATCAGATGGGTGATCGGATTAGGATCTGGGCAGTTTGGAGGCAGGGTGGACAGCCTTAGGCTCTTTGCCAGCTATGACCCTTGTGAGACAGCTGTGGTACACTGGATGTTCTGTATTGTGGGCATGTTTTTTCTTTTTTGGTTTTTGCTGCATTGGCTTTTCTGTAATCGGCCCTGGGTGCCCATATACATGTATGTATTTATGAATATAGACATATACAGTGTATATACAGTATATATCTATATATCCCCAGGACTAACTTGTAAGTATTTCAGCTGCATTTAATTTTCTCCCCATAGTGCACATTTTAAACATGACAAATTTTAAGACCAACATTACAAACTTAAAAAGAATGCTAAAATGTACAAGATTCGTCCAAACCCAACCCCTCCTGAATCATCCAAATCCCAGCATGTCGAAATTATAACTCTGCAAACCTGCACCTAAATATGCATCCAAGTCTAAAATGTTCAATTTGAATTCTCAAAGTTAGCACTAATGTTAGATTTAGAGCATCCCTGACCATGAAAGTGAAGAGCACCTATAAACTGGGGTGAGGTGCGAGCACGTTCCCCTGCCAGAGTTTAAGTGCCACCTCGTGTAATTTCATTTTCACAAGCAATAACCCCAGGTCACTTTTAAAGCTTGGTGACTTTGATATACCTAAGACTCTTTCCATATGCATGATGGGAGTGTGTGCTATGACACGGCGGCTGTTAACATATGCCGGTGAGTAGCACGACGAAGGCTGGGGTGCCTGCAGCCGCTCTTTCCCTCGCATCGTTAAAGACTCAGCTAGAGAGAGAGAGAGGGAGTGAGGGAGGAAAAGAGAGAGAGGGGTGAAATGGCAGCCCTGGGGCAGACAAGCTGTCTCCAAGCAGCCTCTGATAAGCGGCCTGCTTGCCTTTTACATATACGCATCCATATGACGGTAGTGGAATATGCCACAGACACCTGGCAGGGACCAAGCTTGCAATGCTGATACGTAGAGTGCTTTAAGCAAAGCGCGAGGTCTCAGATGAGCCGTGGAGGTCCCTAACACTCAGATAAACCAAGAGGGGCAGGACTTCATCGAGAAATGCCTGGCTGGAAATTATATATGTAAATATCACAGTAAATGCTGGCATGTCATGACGAGGTTGTTTACCCGGAGGCGTTTCTGAAAAGCTGGTTGCAGGATTAGCCTGGGCAGTGTAAAAAAGATTTTAATAAAATAAATATTAAAAAAAGGTTTAATCAGAATTGGAGAAAGCTGAAAGTAGTTTCTATGTGGTATGTTCATGATTTTATTCCACCACTCACGATTTTACCATTTACAGATACGCCGACAAAAAGCAGGCAGAAGGTTGGTTCTGAAGTGTGTGTTTATGGGCAGCACCGAACGTCAGGGCATGTGCCAGAGGTCCAGCTGGTTAGTTAAAGTGCCTTACATAAAAACAAGACATTAACCCGGAGCTGGATGTGACTCTGTGGCATATTCAGTCCATGTTAATAATCTGAGGGATTCCGGCCTCACCGAAATCCCTGTACACATGTAGGTCATCTCATTGTGCTCAGATATGTCCTGACATTTATCTAAAGCATGGGATGGCTCTTTACATGCTGCTGGGATGCATTACCATGGCAATAAGAAAGACTACATAAAGATGAGACTGATGGGATTTGGGCAACTCTGTTTATCTCATGATCATAGGTTATTTCAAGAATAACGTTCCTGAGACATATATAAGCACTGATGATCCATGGTGTTTGTTACTGATCTTGTCTTCATATTTTTTTTTTCTTATCGCTCTAATAATAATAATAATAATAATAACAAAGCAACAAACACTACTTTCTAGGATTCTGCTGTGTTGCACGACAGAAGACACCCTGAGCGTACTTGCTTGCTTACCTACCTACCTCTCTCTCTCTCTCTCTCTCTCTCTCTCTCTCAGGGTACAGTATCAGCAATTACCATTTGACCAACATCCAGGCCTTGCTGGGACTTTAAGGTCCCTCAGAAAATAATTCCATAACACCAAAATGTGGATCAGAGCATATGTTTGGAGCAATAATAACAAAGCGTAATTGCTGTCAGGAGAGATGCGCCCCGCTTTGCACACACCTTAATGGCGTTCTGGGGAAAGGCTTCATGTCTGGGTAGCGCGTATATTATATCTGTGACAGCACGCATTGCTCATTGGTGTGCCGTTTTTTAACCAAAGCAAATTAATAACCTCAAGCAGCACCTGTTGTGGTGCGGCATTAGAAATTAATGGCGGGGTGGGGGGAGACTCGTTGTTAAAAAGACCGCCTTGACAGCACTATCCGAATATTGTTTAGTCAGAGAAATGTGGACCCAAATGAGCACTAACAATTCCCTATACCTCCATCAACATGGCTCAATGGGCCATAAAATAGTTTGAGACACACAATCAAGGCATTTCCTATTGAGGATTCTCATCAAAATAAACGTGACCTCTGGGTGCATATACAAACCCGCAATACATCGCAAACACGGGACAATGCATGGAGACTAAATACTTTTAACACAGTAAACACAGTTTACTCGAATCCTTCTTGAATAAGATGTTCAGGTTTCTACCAATGCATGATGACTGATCATATTTTTTGGGGGACGGAGGAAAGGACAACCCTTCACACCACATTGAGCTCTAAATTAAAACACAACAAGTTTTCATGGCTTCGGCATGACAGACATGTTGAGACGAGCGTCAGACAGAACCCCTCCTGCACACATTTACCCCGACCCTGTCCTAAACACAGCCCTATTCGTACGCGATGGGATTTGTGGCTCCTTGGGTGACCTTCCTCCCACTCTACCGGCCTGCCTCTAATTAGGCGATGCATCTGATCATCATTAACAGCTCTGAGATAATGAATCACTTGCTCCTCTCTCTCGGTTAATTCGCTATAACCAAGCGGCTAATGGCTGTCAACGCTGACTGATCACACTGATTGTGGTGACTTCTAATTGCAACAAAACAATTTTAAAAAAAGCACCTCGCTTAGTTATGCGTCCCACACACACACACACACACACACAAAAAGAATATTGTATAGAAAAGAAGACGAGCGACAGAGATACCAGCTTCATATAACCACACAGGCAACATTATAGAGAAGAGGCGATGTGTATGAATAGTGCTCCCGGTGAAGCTCATCCTCCTGAGGGAAACAACAGTACTGCTGCGTCCTCCACACACAATCCCAGAGATCTCTCGCTCCCCGCCACTGCACCCAGGGCCTCGTCATAAAGCGCAACATCTAATTGGAGTGCAATTACCTAATCACAATTGACAATTAAACAAAGAGAAATTGGTACCTAGAATGACTACCTCTGCAATTACACATTAAGTGCGAGGTATAAATTGAGTTTCGCACATGGCCTAGCATAATTGTGTGTTTGTGTGCGTGAGAGGCAAAAGCCTCTCAAATTATTCCTGCAACCAGACTGACGTTAGCCCTTATTCATAAGCAGGAATTCCGTCTCTTCGGCAAGTCTCTGCATTCTTCCCAGAGTTAAACAGCAAACCGCTAGACCCTACCCTTCAGCCCATTCCTATGCTAATAGACAGCCTTACCCTGCCCAGCCTGGCCCCGTGTTTGTTTATTTTGCTGAGTGAGCAGTGGATAGCCGAGGGCTAGCCGAGAAAAAAGTGGAGTGGGATTCGAAGGAGGGGAGAACAGAGGAGCCAAGGAGGGATGAAGTGCAGGAAATGGGTGTGAGATTAAGCCGTCTGATTGGGTTAATGGACCATACCTCAGAGCTAGCATAAAGATCGCGGTCCTCTGTTTTTACAGAGTCCTCGTCTCTGTCAGTGGCCAGAACCTGGGCTTTGATGGTGTCCAGTGTGCGCAGCATCCAACCGTGCTGCCGACGGATCTGCCTCTGAAGCTCCTGCCACTGGTGCGCAATCATCTGGAGAATGTCCCGGAGGCCTGCATGTATACACACATGGTATATTCACATTAATACACACACACACAAGCTCGTTTACAGAGGGATGTGAAGAGAATGAATTTATCCACAGACTACATTTATTTATTCGCATTTGCTCCAAATTTGTAGACCTAGACATACATTTACACACATTGTTTCTATGCACATCCATAAAATATAACCCAGTGTGCCAGTGTGGTGAATCCCTGCTCATCAGTGCAGAGGTCCAGCAAGTACCCCCCTACACACACACACACACACACACACACACACACACACACACGTCTCCCACTAGTCGCCTTTCTTTAACGAGTCTTTAATGTGCTGTGATTCCTCCATTCATCATGCCTCCCATTTAAGCACCACCCCTACACACATTCCCTCATCTCCACCACAGCAAGTGGAACCACATCACCACTAATAATACTCCAAACATTAGCCTAATCACTACCATCAGCATCTTCATCATATAAAAAGTGGTTTGATGTAGTCAAAGAATGGTAGTTTGATAGTTTCAAGTCAATTTTAATGTCTCTTTTTAGAGGAACTAATCAGAAAAAGAGAACTACTGCGGCTTTTACTTTTCAGTCACTTAGTAGTGTGAATCAGCACCGATATATATTTTGTTACACATTTTCAGCTCATCCTTTTAAATGAATGCATGAAAACATGCTATATAGTAAATTGTGTGTGGTTTTAAAAATGGAAATGCATTCATATCTGCTTCACTACGTATTTTGCTTCAATCATTTTAAAACGAACATTCCCACATTTGCATCATGGTTTCCATGGTAACGTGTTGTTCAAAGTTATATTGTAGAAAGTTGCTATTTGGTTATGAACCAGTTCCTGGTGAGTATATATTTAGTTTTTTTTCCTTTGTTTGAAATTAATTGATCCCATGCAACTCTGGCTTTAATACTAAGCCTACTTCAACAACTAGTACTACTAATCTGAATTTGGTTTATAATTTAGCTTTGTCCGTCTGTATTGCTTTTGACTTGTACTTGGACAGGGTCAGTACACAGTGAAGTACACACACTCCATCCGGTTAATCAATCACGCTACTTTTTTTAAACATTTTTTTTATTTACAGAATAGTGTTTTTGTTGGAATTTTCATCAACTATAATAGTCCTGGCTAATATAAGAGCGTGAGTTCTGCATTAATTCCTGTGCACGCAGAGCCATTTCTAGAGACTCGACTCCTGCCATTGCCACAGTCTGCTCACTCCAAATCCTGCTCCAGGTAATTAAAAACACACACATGAGGGGCAGGAGTGCCGCAATGCTCTGCGTGCATGAGGAGTTTTTGTCTATTGAGTGTAGCACCATGCCACCTCGCGCACCTGCCGAAAGCTTGGATTTGCTGAGTTGCTAGGAAACCAGGTATTAGGGGCCGGGGTGGAGTGTTGGGAGGAGATTTACTTATAATGGCAAAGTGAGAGGATGCTCCAAGCCAAAGGAGATTAGATGTATAGGTGTGTGTGTGTGTGTGTGTGTGTGTTTAAGAGATTGGTATAAGGGAGCTGGTGTGGCATGCTCTGATGGGCACGGTAAGAATAGTCCTGCTCCAGGCGGCCATCTGCATATTTAATAGTGTCTGGCTTAACCAGATGACAGGAGGTCAGCTTAGTGGATTTGTACATTTGCGTAACACTCTGCCAGACGCTTCAGGGAAATAATTATAGAAAGAGAAAGAGAATGCGGGAAAGATTGAGGGAGAGAAAACAGAGCTGGGCAAGAGGAAGATGTGAGAGCGGGTCTAGTAGGTGGCCTTTGACTTTGGCTCCCGCTGTTCTTAATTCCAGTTCTCTTCATACAGAGGACTGCACTATTGCGTCTGCTCACATTCCATTCGCTGCTTTATCCCACAACTCAATTCAGCCAGACGCGCTCGGAGTGGATGTGAAAAGGCAAGTATGCAGTAGCGGCGGTGGCTGCGAAGCGGTTATTTGAGGATTTATAAATTCTGAAGGTCAGTATGTTAATATAAACATTAATAATAAATGTGCAGCTTGCCGGTGCGCTACCTGATTTGTGGCAGGTGATGAGTTCCAGCAGTTGCCTCCCCTCCTCCAGTAGACTGTCTTTCAGTGCACAGTGACTGTCCACGTTCAGCTTGAAGCCCTGCACACAAGACACACACCCAAGAACAGAAACATACACACACGGCATGAGATCTCCATGCAGGGAAATATCCTCACACGCAGTTTATCTCTCACACATTTTCTCATGCTTTCACACACTCCCTGTGTCTCTCATTCACACATGCACAAAGCCACATATGCATGTGAGATCATCTGAATTTTTTTCTCTTTAACTCAAATAGACCCCCCTACAATTGTCAGAATCTTTCTCTCTCTCTCTATCTCTCTCGCTCTCACCCCCACAAATACACACCCCATCAGCAGCACTGTCTCCTTTCATCTTGATTCATCTGCACTCTTGAAACAAATGCTCATAAGTCACATTAGGGGCCTTTGTGCAATTGCTGAAAATGCGCATAATCTCTTGACACACTGGCTTCACACAACCTCTAAAGATCCTTCACACACTCCCAGACCTCAAACACACATTATTCATAAAGCGCCGTGCCTCTGTGCATTGGAGCCTCTATTCTCCTTCTCCGCGTATTTGTCTGAGTCAACCCTGCTATCTGTGGCGTGCTGAATTATTAACAAATGACAGACGTCCCTCTAATACATCATCCATGGCATAAACTAATATTCAAATGACATTATAAAACTGAAGCCATTTCTCCCACAGATGTGCCCTCCAGAAAATGACCTCAGAAGCCCACTCCATTCAGCAAGGGAGAAACTGTTCTACTCTTTCTTCTCTTTCATTCTTTCTTTCTGTCTTTCTAAAGAGTGATACAATAGTGTACCATCCTTCCTGGCTCAAAGGATCCATCAGACGTGTGTCCCATAACTCTCGGGCGTGTGCGCTTCCCCCGAGCGCCTGTCCATTTATTCTGATGTCTCTATTTCAACTACTACACTCTCTTTTTCCCCTGCTTTCCCAAATCCTCTATACACACACACACACACACACGCACCTCCTTGCTGCCTCTCTCGGTGGGTGCCACTGCCGCGGCGCAAACTTTCATGTTGATTGGTTTTGATAATACCCAACAGAGGGCTCTCCACTTGCTAAGTGTAATCAAAGTGTAGAGAGCATTATCCCGGCTCCTGGAGGAGAGGTGGGGGGGGAGTGCTGTGTGGTTGAAGATGTGAGGCGAGGGTGGAGGGTGTGGAGGGAGAGCGATCCCATGAGGCGGCCTGCAGTGAGCCGCCTAGGGCCATCTTCCCCTTCCATTCTCATCTCCTCACATCTCTCCCAACCCTGTTTCACACCATTACCGGCTGGTCTGATCTGACTGGTCCTGCCGGGAGAGCCCGGAGCTGCCACTGGCTATCTGAGTATCCCTCTATCTTTTCCTCTGCCTCTGTCTAGAGGAGAGACCTCTTTGTCTGTGCCTGTCTCTCTGACAATATCCATGTTCACCAGTGTTCTGCATGCAGCTCTACCATGCAGCCTTCATTCCTGTACATCAAAATGTCAACTGGCAGGTATAATGAATAATTTCTACCTTCGTAGGAAATCACTCTGTCTATATGCATGACTATCTGTTTAGGCTTAGGTATACAGTACATCAAGTCTCTACGTCTGCATAAACATTAAACTAACATGTAACTGGAATTGTATAGATAAACAAACTACCTCGATAGACGATGTGCTTCCTCTCCATATGTGGATGCAGGACGCAGACGTTACTCACACAAGCCAGGACATTTTAGACCAAAATCCCTTCCTTTTCACAGAAAGAGGCCGGACATAGACCTTTTCTTTATCCTGTTTACTCAGCAGTAACTGCTTCAAACAAAAATCTTTAATATTCCATGAATAGGGCTCCCGAGAGCATTGGCTCTATTGTCAGGCGAACACAAGAGACATCTATATGGCTTGGAGTCTAAGAGAGCAAAATTGGCCCAGCTCTCTGGCTAGGAGCGATGGTATATTCTCTTTTCCCTGTCAATCAGAATCTACTGTAGTAACATTCACCAATCATGGTTACCTGTGAGTTCAGGAATGTAGCAGAGGGCAGTTAAAGCACATACTTTGTATGTTAGTGTTCAAACAAAGAACTTTTTTCATGCTTTTTGACCTTTTTCCATTTTTGTATTAGACTGGATTAAAATAAGTGAATTACTGTAGATATTTTCCCCAATGTAACCTCACATACAGTAGGAAGACGTCCTGCCCTGGCTTGTTATTCATTTACATAAACACTGAAACAATGCGTTTGGAAGAGGAGTGAAACTGAGGAGTATTTTGTCTAACTGAGGAGTATTTTGTCTTTGGTGGAGCTCTGAGATCCATGTTATCTTGTTAAAGCCATAGTAAAATATGGAACCTTTAATGTGTTCATCTGTCCCAAACTTGTACGATTCTGTCTTTTTTTTATTTTATTTTTTATCAAATATATACTGTAGCAACGCATTATGTTAAGCTTAAACCATGTTAATTATTCATCCATTGTCTTTGCCGCTCATCCTGTGCGGGGACAAGTGTAAGTGTCTAAGGAGGTGTACACATTGGATGAGGTGTCGACACAGTGCAGGGCACAAGCACACACATACACATGGACACTTAGATATCATGGGCAATTTGGAATCGTCAATCAGTCCACACCACATGTTTTTCCTCTGTAGGAGGAAACCAGAGTACCCAAAGGAAACCTACCAAGCACAGGAAGAAGACGCAAAGAGCACCTACACAGGGGTGTAATTCGAATCTCCATCCCTGGCTCTCATGCCACCCCAATGTTAAAAATGTCTTCTAAAATTATCTGAAAACAAGTAGTGTTCATTTTTAATTATTCTCTTATAACCATACATAACCAGCTCTTAATAATTATTTATTAGTACAGCAATACATTTTATCACTGCTAATGCTTTTGGTGTATAATCAACTTTTTTAATTGATTAAAACAGGATAACTATTTTTGTTTTAACAAAACAGTGCTGGTTATATCCTGTTGTATATAGAGAAAAAAAAATGATGTGACTTAATCCCAAAAGCTTTAAACATTCTCAAAGGCGATCTAAATGAATATGAATTGCAGATATGCTAAATGAGCTGTCCAATACTTTAAACTGCCCAGGTGTAGGCTGCAAGATGAGAAGGTTAAGGACGGCAGTGGGTTCTGATGCGGAGATGGAGTGAGGAGGATATGCTGGTGATGGATCAGCACACATGCACATCTATCACTGATGACAGACAAGAGCAAGTGTGAAGAACGCTTATTTATGGCTCTGAATACCGACTGGATTGATATCCTTTACAGACCTAAACGCCTTAAAAAATGAGTAAACAAATAAACAAAAGCCACAAGAACCAGATATCTGTCATTGACTGAATGCCTTTTAAAAAAACGCGCACCACAATGTGAATGCTAACACAAACATTCAGTCCACCTGTGAAGGATCTTCTGTGCTATTACATATTAATTGGAGAATAAAAAAATAAGAACAATGAAATCAAATGCTTTCACAATCATATGAAAATCTTATTTTAAAAAATCACGGTTGATTATCAATAATAACCCCATGCACAAAATCTTATTATGACTTCAGCTTAAAGTTGTGCTCAAGCGTTTGCATACTGTATCTTGGAGGAATTTTCAAGATGTGCACCATTTTTAAAGAAAACATGAGTGAGAATGCAAAACAAACGTATTGTATTTCTTACACGACTCAAGTTCATATGTAAGGCACAAAAGAATGGTACAATCATCAAACAAATCATGACAATAAAGAAAATGAGGAAATAATCCCTGTTCAAAAAGTTTGCATACTTTTAGTTCTTAACATCATGTATTGCCCCCTTTAGCGTCAATGATGGCATGCAGTCTTTTGTAATAATTGTGCATGAAGTCCTTAATTCTCTCGGGGGGTATAGCTGCCCATTCTTTTTTGGCAAAATATATCCAGTTCCTGTAAATATTTTGGTTGTCTTGCATGAACTGCACGTTTGAGATCTCCCCAAAGTGGCTCAATGATATTGAGGTCAGAAGACTCAGTGGTGATGGCCACTCCAGAACCTTCACCTTTTCCGCTGTAGCCATTAGAGGGTCGACTTGGCCTTGTGCTTTGGATCACTGTCATGCTGGAACATCCAAGCGCATCCCACGAGCGGCTTTCGTGCTGTAGAATGCAAATTGTCTGCCAGCATTTTCTGATAACATGCTGCATTCATTTTGCCAATCAATTTCCACTTGCCACTGGAGCTCACACAGCCCCAAAACATAGGAGATCCACCACCATGCTTTAGAGTGGGGATGGTCTACTTTTCACCGTAGGCCTTGTTGACTCCCCTGTGACTATAAAGTTCAATTTTGGTCTCATCACTCCAAACGACTCCAGAAGCTGTGAGGCTCGTCTTGGTGCTTTCTGGCATACTGCAAGGCTTTCTCCTGGCAACTCGACCATCCAGGTCATTTGTGATCAAGTATCTCCTTATTGTACACCTCGAAACAACTTTTTTTTCCAGAGCATTCTTTATTTCTCTCGAAGATGTTTATGGGGTTTTCTTTGCGTCCTGAACAATTCTTCTACCAGTAGTGGGTGAACTCTTTCTTGGTTTACTGTACCTGACTATGGCTTAGTATTAACCGAGCCTCTTATTTTTCACTTATTTTTATCAGAATTTGAACAGTACTGACTGGCATTTTTAAGTGCTGAGATATCTTTTTACATCCTTATCCTGCTTTATTAAGTTCAATTACCTTATTTTGCAGGTCCATTGGCAGTTCTTTTGTCTTCCCCATGGTGCAGTATCCGGCCAAGACAGTGCATCACCTCATGAGCTAAAAAACTCACTATTTATACACAGATACTAAATACAATTTTAATGAGTCATAGGTGTGGAAACTTCCATTTAATAGCCATTTAAAAATGTGTGTGTCAACCTGTATATGTATAATGTGGCCAAACATTCAAGCATATGTAAAATTTTCATCAGGGCTGTTTGGGTGATTTCAGTTATCATTAGTTTTTAAAAAGGAGTCAAACATCTGTGACTTCACGTGACCACTATCCTTAAATGAGAAAAGAAATAGTGCATTATTAGTCAGATTTTCCAAATAAATGTTTAAATGTTTAAAAATATTGTGCATATATATATACTCATCATCCACTTCAGGTACACCTGGGCAGTACTGAGTTGTACCCCATTGTGCTTTCAGAACTGCCTTAATTCCTCATGTCATAGATTCAACAAGCTACTGGAAGGATTCCTTGGAGATTTTGGTCCATATTGACGTGATATCATCATGCAGTTGCTGCGGACTTGTCGGTTGCACATCCATGATGTGACTCTGGTGTTCCACCATATTCCAAAAGTGCTCTATTGGATTGAGATCTGGTGACTGTGAATGAACTCATAGTCATGTTCAAGAAACCAGTATGAGGTGGTTTTAGCTTTGTGACATGGCACTTGGCACTTTATTCTGTGGTCATGTGGGACACACCAAATTAAATTTGGTGAGCCCACGTGACAGGAGTTGCACCCAGTGTGATCTGCTTCAGGGTTCGACATGGTGTGCATTCAGGGATCCTCTTTGGTGTGCTTTGGTTGTAACAAGATGTTATTTGAGTTACTGTGGAGTTACTGCACCACTATCAGCTCGAAGCAGTCTGGCCATTCTCGCCTGACCTCTCGCATCAACAAGGCCTTTTCACCTTCACAGAACTGCTGTTCACTGTAAAGTATATGTTCTCTTTTTCAGACCACACTCTGCAAACCCTTTACAGTTCTGATAGGTGTACGTGAAAATCTCTGGGGATCAACAGTTTTAGAAATACTCAGACCGGCCCGTATGGCACAATTAACCATGCCGCATGGTTCCCAATTCTGCTGCTTGGTTTGTACTTCAGCAGATCCTCTAAATGCATTGAATTGCTTCCATGTGATTGACTGACCAGATATATGCGTTAAAAAGCAGTTGAACAGGTGTACCTAATGAAGTGGCCAGTGAGTGTAGTGCACAGTGCATATTGCTATATTCTGAAAGCTTCACAAGAGAGGACAATTTCTTTGAATACATGGTCACGTGCAAAGTGCCCTTGTTTGCTTTTCAACATCCCTTACCTTGACCACTCTAAGTCACAGAGGAAATATAATCTGCATAAATTTCCCATGCGAAACTGAGACCTTCTCCCGTGTCCTAGAGTGTGTGCTTGGTGTGTATATATGCAATCAAACTGCTCGTTTGGCAGGAGCTTGGCATGTGAGGCGTGTTTTGTTGTGCCGTGTTGTTGTCGGTAAGTGTTTTGTTGTGTTGGAATTGTTTGCAGGAGCAGGTAGGCAGCTCTGCTCACACAGTCTGACTCTCCTGCTCAGTCCTGACAGCAGGGCAGCTGGGTTATCGCTGACGTGACACCAATAGATGTGCTGAAGCAACCACCGGACCACGAGCTTCCCCTCTCCCTAATCCTCAAATCACATTAACTATATATATATATATATATATACATACAGAAAGAAAGAGAGAGCAGGAGAGGATGTGTGAGTATGTCTGAATGTGTGAAGGGAGTGATAGATAGAGGCAAGGGGATGCTATTTCCTCAGTGTCTGGGGACCACTGGGATGTGTGTTGTGCCGTAGCATGGTGGTTTGACGGAGTCTATGTCGAAGCAAGCAGAGCTCGCTGTTTTTATAGGTTTTGGAATTTTCATGGCCATAGGCATGATTGGAAACATAGCTCAAACCAGTGCAAATATGAAAAAACGATTCGTTGAATTAAATCATTATTATTAATAATAATAATAATTATTATTATTATTATTATTATTGTAACTGTTTAGATGTGTATAAGTATGTTTTGTCTTGATGATATAATAAATCAATCCAATTAAATCTCTCCTCACCAACCAGCTCTTCTCTTTCCCTTTAAAAACCTGTGTTGTGTGTGTGTACCATTTCCGTAATGACGTATGATTAGATTTCTTTTACAGATTTTATATCGATTTTCAGCAATAGATTTAACCAGCTGAATGACAGGACTTAAAAAAGAAAAAAAAAAAAGATCTCTTCTTTCTCCGTTACTAGATTTGATGTCTATTCTTAAAAGGTAGAGTACTGTAATAAAGCCAGCAGACTGGAAGATTTATTTTATATGCCAAAAATCCACGAGATAATACCTATAAGACATTATAATGTGTAGTAGCTTGTACATACTGTATGTTGTATATGAAACTGAGTTTGAACTATAGTTATGATCTGTGGTAAACTTCCTCCATTATACTTTTAATCAGAAGAACTAAACGCTGCATATTCATTGTGTCTGACTGCATTACAACAGGCAACTGGTGATGTTTTCAATGTTTTGAAAGTTGGGTTTCTCTGTGATCTTTTAGTGAGTTTTAAGATCTTTGAAAGTGGCTCTCAAAGTAAAGCATCAAAGTCAAGAGCAAGACACCGTGAGAATGCTGCACAGGTCAAGTTTGCGAATTTGAATGAGATTGTTATTGGTATCCTAACAACACTGTTACTCAGGACAATTATGGGGGAAAATGGATTTCTTTAAACAAGTTTTTTTTTTTTTCTAAATGACTTTGGATTTCTATGCAGTTTCTACTTTGTTTACTGTATAAACACCTAAACACACAATTATGGACATGATGGGTTTTAGGCTGCATTTCACAACTGGTATGGATTTAAGTACTGGGTAAAGCAGAAGCTCAAAATACTTCATAAAAGCTTTTGGTGTGTACTGGCCTTTAGTAAGGTTGTTTAGATTTGTTATGGAATAAAATAATTAGCTCTGTTTTATTCCAGTGAAATAGGTTTCCTTTCTTTCTTCTCACCTTCCAAGCTTTCATATTTATTTTATTAAATATTTTTAATAGTATATATATTTTTTTTTTTTTGCATTTTTTTAGGTTAGAAGTTCATGAAAAAAAGTATCATTGCCATGTCCGCTGATGTTGCTAACTCTACTGTATGAATTAATTTATTGGGACTGTTGCTGGAATTGGAAATTTAGGTAGTGAATGCAGACAAGTGGAGTGATACAAACAGTGAAACATCCCAGTGGTCCAATACAAAATATAAGCACTGCTGGAACAGCGCTTGTCCAATCAAATTAGTGGACCAGAACTAACTGTTCTATAAATTGTGAACATCCACAAAACCGGGTTGTAAGAAATGGAAAAAGACCAGAGATTTCACTGATTAGACATCTACTGTAGTACCTGTATTGTATCTTTTTGTTTCAAGAGAATGGAATTGAATTGAAATAAAAAACAATTGTATTTTTTGGAACTGAAAAACATTACACCACTTTTTTTTTTTCTTTTCTGTTTGACTTGATACATTTTGTTATATTTTTTGTTTCATGTATTTATTTTATAGCATGCAATATTATATTATATTATATTATATTATATTATATTATATTATATTATATTATATTATATTATATTATTATTTAAGTATAGAATGCTAAATATGGCAGTTTATGGTAATGAATAAAGTTTCATGTTTTTTTTTTAAAGAGAACATTATTGCAATTTATACTCAAGAGTTCAATATCGTTATTGAAAAAATAATAAATGTTGTCACTAAACAAGACTTTATCCCATTGCCTGTGCTAAAGAGTGAGCATGATTGTGGTAGAGAGCATTGTTGAACATTGAGCGTTGGCGTGCCAAAATCTTCCCGGGGTTTTTAATTTGGTTGATACTCATCAATGTATTCAGCCATTTGTCATCCTGGAAGAAGCCACGCCCATCAAGATGCTACATCACAGACTAAAGGTGATCACTCACTCACTGTGATTAACGCACTTTTGGCACAAAAGAAAAAAAAATAACTCATATCTTTTCTTCGATTTAATCTGAATTATTATTGGCTACATTTGTCAAATTCAGTTTACTGCTAAAATCATTTTGATATTCTTAGGTGGTTCATCTAAGGATTATCTTTTCAATGTAGTCTATATACAACTGAAGTCTGATCGGGTCACACGCACTTGAGAACACGAGCCACTCAACACAAGACTAATTCCCACCAGTGCAAAATTGTGATACCTACAGAGAAGAAGGAGTGATGTGAAAGTCACATAAATTCTGATCACACATCAGATCTGTATCGGATTTCAGTATCACATATGAAACTAGGATGAAGGACGAAATAAAAAAAAAGTCAGAGACGTAATCTGATATTTGCTGTTCATAATATCCAGCAAAACAAAAGCATATGTGAAAACATGGACATGGATTCTGGCCACTTTTACCTGCAGCATGAATGTATTTCAGTTATACCTTTTCTTTACTTGACATAATATGGTCACCATAGTTTTGTTCTGGTGGGAATTGTTTATGCATGCAGCTTAAACTAGAAGTGTGATACAGGATGATCATAAAGATGAACTTGAATCTGAACTGAGCACATGGCCTTGAAATCTATCAATAGCCTAAAACAGAATGTTTTTATTCTCCTTAAAATAAACACATTTGAATTGTGTGTGTGTGTGTGTGTGTGTGTGTGTGTGTGTGTGTGTGTTCTCTGTAACTGGAAGCTCTTATCCCTGCTGCTCATTTGCCAACACAGGCTGCTGCGTCCCTCATTAATGTGATTCAGGGACCTGGATCCACCATCAAGCTCAATCAATAGCCGTTTCATTTCACACCATCCCTCAATGCCTTATAAACACAGCCCTCCCTCTCCCCCTGCAGTCAACCCCAATGTTATAATTCTCCCATGGGTCCCGGAAAGAGCGGTGCTACACACGCATACACACACACACCATGTGGCAGCTGGACTATCAGACATTAAATCTGTTAAAAAAAAAAAAGAAGAAGAAGAAGAAAAAAAACCTCTCGTCTCTACATCGATATGAAGGAATGCAGCCTTTCATAATAAAACTCAATGTGATGTTTCTCTTAGAAGAGTAAAAAGGGTGTGAGCGTGGTGATGAGTCTTTTCCACGCTCTGAAATCTGAAGCCTTTGCAATTTTTACAGAAGGTAATAACGGTTCAATATCAGCCTAGGCTTGGCCTTGTTTCGCTGATCCGTGTAGTAAATAAATGATCATGCCTGTATGGAAGCAGACGCACTGTTTCAGATGGGAACGTTCCAGTGTGACGGCATGGCTAATCAAGTATGTGCGTGTGTGCTAGACTCACAAGGTGCGTTTCCAGGTAATGACTGAGGCTGTCGATATCGGCTTGTGGTGGCGTCCAGTTCTCTGTGTTCCCCAGCGCTTCCCTCAGCCAGCAAATAAACTCATCCAGCTGAGAGACGAAGCCCTGAAAGGGGCCAACAAACACAGACAGAAACAATAAGACAAAAATAAATAAACATTTTGATTAGATTAGATATTCATATCTCCAAGACCTAAAAATATCACAGATATTTACGTAAATTATATGATTGTAGATTTTTACAGGAATCTAAGAGTTCAGAGAATTTTGCACTTTAGAAGCTTATTCCTTTGTTAATATGGACACAGGACATTACGGACAGTAAATAAGTATGAGTAACTATAAAGGACAAAGAAGAAAATATTAGAATTCTCCAGATCTCTAAAGTGAAATCCAGCCGTGAGATGTCAGCGAAACTGCACATATGTTTGATGATGATCGCTGATGTGACCCCATTTTAAATTTCAATTTTGGATACCGTTGCTAAAGTCTGAGGTATACGAAGTTATGGAGCATCGGTGAGCTTTAATCTAACGTGGACAGTGCTTAGCGGCATGTCATTCGGCACTTGTCCTTGGTGTGCTCGGGCTGCTGAAGGAAAACTCGGCCGTGTTGTTCTGATGTGTGACCACTGCCATCTTTTGGTCATCTCCAGAACTGCATCTGACATCAAGAATAATTATCGTTCCTTATATTCATTTGCTCTCAGATCAAGCCGGGGGATGACCAGAGGGAGAAGATGGTGAGAGAGAAACACAGTCCTCTAATTATAGTGAAATGCATGCACTTATACATCGCAGTCCTCTGGAGCCATATTCTAATGCCATAAACCTGAACAGATCAAATGGCACTTTGTAATATATCTAATGAACTATATACCCAACCACCCCCAGGCTTTATCCAAGAACATCACTCCCTTTTCGCTGTAGCAGCTCATTACCTAACATTGGAGAAAATCAAAGATATTGATACAAATGACCTCTCCACACGTCAGCTAAGAAAGCTATAATTCATCGAATATTTAGCCTCGACTTCTGAAGGAGAGCAGCTTTGAAGTGGGCAAGACTGCCTCTGTTTTCAAAGCTAAGTGCTAAAGAGAGAGAATAGGGAAAGAGAGAGAGAGAGAGAGACAGATTGAACAAGAATATGAGAAAGATGAAGAGATGGTGTTTCGTGTGCAAATACCTTTCACAAATCTGAACATGGACTAGGCAGCGTGAGTCCTTGTATCTGCTTAACTCTTGCAAAGCTACATACACAATCTAATAACACAGATTAGACAACTCACGGCCCCTAAAAGAGTCATAAGAAACGTCAATCGACAAATGAAGTAGTTAGAATGGCAGAGCTGTGTAAAGTTTCTCTCTATCACTGTGTATTTGAATCGCAATGAATCTACATTCCTGGCTAATAGAGTATAATAAAGCGATCAGCAGACTCCAACTGTAGGGTTCTGTGAGTTAATGTTTACTGAATGTGACAGTTAGTGTTCTCCTCTAAGCACTTTCAGCTGCCCTGTGGCATTTACATGAGCAGCAGTATGAGAGGATGAGCTGCCTAGAAATCGAGCATGACAATATTCAAGGTGAAAAGGAAACAGAATGCAACTGCAGATTTTAGACACTAATTTAAGTTAGTAATTAGAGAACACCACATGCTTTAAGATTTTGTCCTTTATAGGGTGGAGCATACATATATATATACAAATATTTAAATCTATATATTATCTATGTTACTTATCCTATGTGAGGTCACATGTGGCCTAGAGTCTATACCAGGAAACAAGGCAGGGTACAAGTATACATATTAAGACACATATTATATATAGAAACGTCTTTGGATTGTGGGAGAAAACCAGAGTACGTTGAGGAAACCTACCATGCATGGGCAGAACATGGAAACTTTACAAATGAGATTTAAACCTCCAACCCTGGAGATGTGAGGTGGCAGTGTTAACCACTAAACCACTTTGCCACCCCAAAGATGAGATAAGTCTAGCATCTAGAGGGAAACATCTTTTGGGGCAACCCTCAAATATTTAGTAGCCTTTGGAAGGAATCATCAGGAGAATTAATAACATGGATAAACAGACAGACAGACAGACAGACAGACAGACAGACAGACAGACAGACAGACAGACAGATAGATAGATAGATAGATAGATAGATAGATAGATAGATAGATAGATAGAGTGTATGGCCTGTTGACTATGGACATAACCCTCATATGCGCTTACTGAAAACCCCCTCCCCCCGTTTGCTGTTATAATAACCTCCACTCCTCTAGGAAGGCATTGTACTAGGTTTTGGAGCATGGCTGTGGGGATTTGCTCTTTCAGCCACAAGAGCATTACCAAGGTCAAGAGCTGATGTCGGGGTGAGGATGCCTGGTTCACAGTTTGCACTGCAGTTCATCCCGAAGGTGTTCAGTAAGGTTGAGGTCAGGGCTCTGTGCAAGGCACTTGTGTACTTCCACTCCATGAATGAATGGGTGTCATGTAATCTTTGAAACACATTAACCTGGCTGCTCTGTTAATCACAATGCATCAGCTATTTATGGGTGTTTTTAAGGTGCTGCAAGTGTAGGAGCTGCTTCAGGAAATGTTTTTTACTTTGAGAAAGTTGTTTCGTGAATGTTTCTGTTAGCATTTCCAGTTTTTTATGAAACTCTGACATCATAACAAAATGCCACTGGGGGAACCGTGGCCCACTGGATAAAGACTGCTGGCATAGAGAGAGGGAGTATAGGGCCATCAAGTTGCCAGCTCAACACCTGAGCCATATGGGTGAAGACCTTGTTCAAGGGCCCAACAGTTCAGCAGCACTGGGGCTTGAACCAGGGACCTTTTGACCAGCAGTCCAACACCTTAACCACCAAACTACCCCTGCCACCGCCAGTACAGATAGAGATATTACAAACAAGGCACATACATAGTACAAGAGTCAATGGAGATCAAATGGTTTTGCTGGTACTCTGTATATGTCTTCTTGTCATCCTTCTCTACATGAAAAAGTCTCAGAGCAGATGAATATGTAGCCTCCGGTCACTGTGTTAACAGAGTCTATTACAAAAAGATGAAGACGAAAAGAATATCCAATTTATTGCCTTGGAAAGAGAAAAAAAGTGTCCGGCGAAGGAAAGGAAAGAAATATATCAGGTTAGATGGACAGAAAGGAAAGCGATGGAGAGAGGAAAAGAGCGAGACAAGGAGATGGAGAGGAGGTTGGTCAGGAGCGTCACACTTGACTAAGCCCCCGAGACTCCCCCCAGCAAAGGCTTCAGCTGCCAGCTGTCTGTTGCCGAAAGGATGAAGTCATCTCCAGGGGCCACATGCTAATGTAATCAATCACTTCCCCCCGTGACACGCATCATCTCAGGTGGATGCGGCTGCCTGCCTCAGCCTGGCCCAGTCATCCTCACAGACACAAACACACAATCACACATTCTCTCTTACACTTTCCTCTATTCCTTCTTTTCTTTCTCGCAACACAAAAAAAGACGAGCCAGAGTCATTCATTTTATCGTCTCTTTCATCTCATCTCATGTCATCTCATCCTTACTACTGATTCGGATCATCTTATCTGCTGCTGGAGGACTAATCAGGAGGGGTTCAGTGTTCTGCAAGCAGAGATTTGCAGATTAAATGGGAAACCATTATGGAATGTTTTAAAGCAATTCTGTTCCAGTCTTGCAGTTTCGGAAACAGAAAAAAATGTCTGCATCAGTATTCATCATATAGAGTTATATAGTTAGTTAGATACTGTATGTATAGATATAGTTTGCTTATTAAAAGTTTTTAGTGAATTGTTAAGAGTTCTTAACATGTGTATCATAAATTTCCAAACTGCACAATGCTTCCCTACACCACAGAATAATTCATAATGAATTCTGTAACATAATGGAAACAAATTATTTTATTTCTGTTTTCTCAGACACTACACATTTATATTTTCACTTCTTCATCTTACATTAATTGCACACTTTTTCATTCTATTTATTTTGTTATTACTTTATATTTTTTATTAAAAGAAAACTGTCGCAAGTTAAATGTCTATTTTCTTGAATATTGTTATCAGGTCGCCCATCTTTTATACAAACATCTAAGTCTGTTTAGTAAGCTACATGTCATTTGTGTGCACAAACCTTGTATGGGAAATTTAAAAAAAGATTCTCACAGAAAATATTATGCCTGTATTTTTTCACTGAGCCACTAGGTGGCAGCTATGCTGCCTTTTTATGTGATCCTCAGTGCAGATCTTAAAGTCAGGAAATCAAACCTCCTCCAGCTTCTCCTTACTAGACAGGTGAATGGTTGAGGATTTATATTTTACTAGCATAAGTACCCATCAATGACTGGTAAAGAGTTTGTAGAAATATTTAAACCTAAAAATCAGCTTTCATTTTTATTAATGATATTATTATTTCAGGCTAAAATTCACATACTGTACATATCTGCCTGCAACAAAGATGAAGCCCTTAATTTCTTAAAACTGCAATTTCACAAAATGTATTTATGGTATTGGTTTTCCACTGCATTGGTGGCTATATATTATGAAAATATGCAAACTTTACCTAGTTCACAGCAAGATTTTAAATCTACGCGAATGGTCTTATTACAATCAATGGGAAAGAGAGGATATAGAAATCTTTATGTTTACAGCTTGTTTACACTAAGTTGTACTACTTTCATCATCAACCAAATACACTCCCTGTTCAGTAATCAGAGCGTGAATCACTGAGAAAGTTGAGAAATCGAAAAAGTAGATTAGATAAAGATGACGTTCTATCTTAAAACAACTCCAGCGCATTAAAATTACTTTATACCACTAGTTATTTCAGTTATTTCATATATCTAAAATATGTCCAGCCAGATCACATCACGCAAAACTGGCTGGAAAGATGGAAAAATGGATTTTCATATATATATATATATATATATATATATATATATATATACACACACACACACACACATTTATCATTCAAAGTGCGAGTTCTGACCAATGTACAGACAAAACCTTTCATTAATTTATATAGATTCCAAATATTATTTATTTGAAATTCTCTTCAGCCCCTTCAATTGTTCCATTTCATTCTGATGATCTCTAATTCATAAGTAATGGCAGTGATGGCTCAGACAGTTGAGGCTGTTGGTTGCTGATAGAAGGGTCTGGGCTTCAAGCCCTGCCACCAGAAGGTTGGCACTTTTGGGCCCTTGGGCAAAGCCCTTAACACTATACCCATTAAAAATGATTCCACCGCTGCGGATCCCAAAGCCCGGATGAGAAAGGAGGAAGGTTGAGGGTAAGGCTAGCAACCTGGCCACGTAAAACCACCAAATGATATAGAAACAACAGAATCTGTCATTTACTGTGCTCAACAGCATAGATGAAACTAAATAAATCTTACGTAACCACAATATTAGGCCTACCACTGGCTACCACTATGTTACTTATTTTATGATATGTTTTAATATATGTATTAGAATATGAGAATATATTTTAATAGAATTTGAAGATTTATCCTTCCTGACAGTTTATGGTTTATTTAAATGCATATAAATATGAGTCTGCTTTCCTCAACAATAAAAAAAAAACTGAAAAAATATCTTTGTGAGAAAAATGCACAAAACTCATAAGTGAAAATCTGGTTAATATAACCTCACCTCTAACTTTCCCCAAATGTCCTGGTAGTTCTCCTGGTGCTGGATGTCTTCCAGCAGCTTCTTGATCAGTGGCGTACACTGGAGCACCATTCTGGAGGCGTCAGGTTCCATGGTAATCCTCTCAGCTTTTCCAGAGTTAGGTGCATACCACCCTCCCTCATCTTCCGACACCAAGTCACTAAGAGGTCCAGACTCAATACTTTCATCTACAGAGGCAGCCACGTCACTAGACGAGGATGAAAACCTCCCTGTTGAGAAGTGCTTCCCATTGGGCTGGGGAGAAAAGAGATGGGTATTGGTCTCCCATTCTGTGTTTGCCTCAGTCAGCTCCCAATTGTCCACGTCCTGAACAGACTGTTGCAGGGATCTTGGGGGTAAAGCCTGAGCCAAACTCTCCAGCTTTGACGCCAGCATCTCAGTCTTCTTTAGCTGTGCCGGAAGAGCAAGGAATTCCTCAGAGCCATACCAGCAATCTTCTTTAGGGCTACTGTTCTTGTCGACCATATGAGAAGGCTGTTTCGGCATGATCCACACAGAATGTGTGGCAGGAAGATGATCATCGAGACTGGAAGAGCTTTCTTGTGGATCGTGATTAGAAGTTTCTTCCCCTGAAGATGGTGGAGGAGTGGAGGAGTCACTGCTCACCTGCATGGTTTTGGAGTGCTTGTTCTTTAAGCGTGAATACAGATTACTGTGTTCAGTGTTATATTCCTGCTCAGCCACGGATGCGCGTCTTTGGAGGGATATTTGGACTCTGCGCTTCTGGAAAGCTGTTTGGTGGCTCGCATGCCGGTTCTTCGCATTCATGTTGTGAAGATTCTCTTCTGACTGACTCCCACTGCTGGGATACACTGTGTCCAGATCCAACCAGAATTTAGAGCGATCAGGCAGATCCAAAAGAGAGGGTGTGCTTCTACTAAGGTCACCCTGGTACTGGAGGCGCGTTGCATCCACATACATGGGCTTCTTGGGCGTGGAGGGCTCAGTAGGTGACACGGCATTACTTTGAGAGCCTTGGAGTGGACGCTTGGAGAGTCCGACCTCATACTCTTCCTGCATAGCTGTGTCTATGTATGATGCCTGGTCCATGGGATTGCTCTGGGTCTCCTGAGTGGAATCAATTGGTTCCTCAACAGGGCGCTGGTTGGATCTTATCAGGTCACCCTCAGAATCCTGGGTGGGTTTGGCTGATTCCTCCTCTGGAGCTGAAGATTCTTGGTTCTGCCTAGAAGCTGCAATAGTTAGAATATCCACGCTCTGAAGTAATTCAGGGAAGTCTCGCTCCAGCTCAGGATAGAGAGAGCGTGGGTCTTGACCCGAACCTCGATCTTCTGGATCTTCACCGGGGCTGTAGTCGCTTAGTTCATATGCAGTGATGCCACAATCCAGGGAGAAGTAGTCCTGACTACACTTAATAATTAGCTGACCAGAGTCATCCACTTCTGTCAGAGAGTCCAGCCGAGCCTGAAGAACAAATAATAAAAACGCAAAGCATTATATGTATATGTAAGTTAATACATTTGATGGGTGTGCTTTATAGATTATTTGTTAAGTACTGGTCTACAAAAGGGTACTAGAACTGAACACACAGTAAAAACCAAGAGGCTGTTATAATATAACTGTAAGGTACATTCCTCAATATCCAGACTTAAACACATCATGTTTACACTCATCACATTTTATTCTTCATATATCACAATATTGTGTTATTTACTTTTACTCACGTTGTCTTGCACATTGTCCTGTGTACGATCTTGCACTATTTGCTCATGCTTGCACTTGTGCACTTTATGTAGTTTACAGTTGTTTTTAATTCGAATCTAAGATAAGTGTAGTTTTTAACTTTAAAACATAAAGGAACTAACTACATTATGGTATGATATGCCACAATTTGATAAAACAAAATCATTGCCATCACTGGAAAATTTCTGTTATAAAGAGACAGACTTCCTTTGCACGTTTTAAGTTTAGTCTTGAGGAATAGCTCTTCAGGCACCCTTGAGGAAATTATTGGCTCTCATTATCTGACCGTTTTCAAAAGAATGTTTTTGTTTGTTAAGCTTCAGAGTGACATGAATCATTCAAGCATTAAAAACATCTAACTTTGGGCATGAACCAGTGAGAAACAGGTGCAGATGATGACAGATGATCAGGCTGGTGATTAGTGTATTGATGCTACTGAGTGAATAATGAGTGAATAATTGCTGCTGGGGTTGGTACGTACATAAACAACCGATTTTTAAATTGTATTTTTAGCGACTTTGCATCCTGTCACAGTAAAAAACAATTTCCTTTTTTTTTTACATGAAGAAATGAGGGATAGCAGAAGAACTTTACACAGTACTGTAATTGATGTAAAGTTGTGTGGTGCAGCACATGTGAAGGTCCGTCCTATTTTATTACTGGCTTCCTATTTTTGTGCAAACTATCAGACGGTTATACAATTCATATAGAATATTCTAATATTTTATCACCGACCCCGTAAGCTTGTCACAGTAACGCTGCAGCTGAGAGCTAAAAGTTCAATCCTGAGCATCTCAAGTATCTAGAGTTCCATGTTTTGGCTACTTAAATTAACTCATTAAAAGCAAAAATGTTACTTTTCATCTTTATATTGTATGCCATTTATTTTACTGTAAGTACTATATTTTAGTTTACAAAGATGTAATATGCTTAGATACAACTGTATTGTATTCCATTTTACCCAGTGCACATCTACGACATTAAGCCCTCTTAATAAAATAAAAAAATGACAAAATAATAATAATTAAAAAAAAGGTGAGATAAATATGAAATATATGTATGGCTACAAAATCAATAAGGTGCCTGTATATTAAGTTATGTAGAACATATCCTCTTTATTTTGTTTTACATAACATCTGTTACTGTGTTTATGTACGCTTTGCCCTGTTATTCTAACCTTTGTGTGTGTGTGTGTGTGTGTGTGTGTGTGTGTCTGTGTGAGTGTGTGTGAGTGACCTGGTCGTGGTCTTGGCTAAAAGCCTGCAGTATGTCTGTCTGCCGGGTATAGTTGCCGTTGGAATCCTGCAGGCCCTGGAGAAGCCTCTCTTTCAGAACCAGAACAGACACACGGAGCTGGTGCCAAAGGAGCTGCACCGTGCGGATGTCAACGATGATGTTCACCGAATATGACAGCAGCTTCAGGGAGAACTCAGTCTCCAGCAGCGCATGGATCTGCTCCACATGATCTGATATGTCTTCACAGATGTCCTATGTAACAAACATAGGCAGACACACACATACGCACACACAAACACACAAATACACAGGAGATTTTACAAACTGATTTACTGTAAAGAGACCTTAAACAAGACTAGAAATACAATATAAAATGAGAACTGGTATAAAACAGAAATAGCACGTTTGAATCATCAGTTTGACGGAACTATGAACAAAATTAGGAGTCCTCAAAAGGTCTTTGAAGTGACACAAGAAAGAATCTACCTAAAAGTTAAGTACTAACCTTAAAAGCACTTCTTCAGTTACATAAAAATCACTTCTCCTTACATAAAAATACTAATCACCGTAGAATGTTTTACAAAACTCTGTACAAAAACACCAGATTCAGGAAGATATATGCCATACTTCCGCATTCTGCACTTGAGTCAGTCTCACATGAGATATGTGAATAATTTATATACAATGTCACTGCGAGAACAACTCTGTGCTATATTGTGTTCTGAACGGTCATTGTGCCTCATGCCACAAACACAAGTAACCCTGATTGCATCCTGGAAAAATAAAATAAAATGAAAACAATCAGAATTATTATATTGTGACTTTATCTTTTTTATTGTGACTTTATTTTATTGTGAGGTATCAAAAGATTTTTAGATTCAAATAGCAAACTAGCTATGGATCAAACTGGAATGTAGCCATATAACCAAACCCAGACGAGCCCAGTTCCATTAATATCCTATAGACAGCCTAATTATGATCACATTCAGAAATATCTAAGGGCTCATTAAAAGCCCTACATTAACTATCCATGAGACAAATATCTAAATAAAAGTGTCTATTAAGATTAAAAGCAAGGCATAACAGAACTCTTTGAATCTCGGATTAAAGGCTGTTATAACCAATATGCTTCATGTATTTTCATACATTATTTCTCTCTGTCCACTTCTCTGCATTGTGCGCCAAACGAAATTGGGAATATCTCAAACACTACAATGTTTTAATGAAACTATGTTTCTCCAGTACATGTTAAGTTTTATGAGAAGGCAATCCCAAACTTAATGTTCTCAGTGCTGTTTTGTCTTATAGTATTACAGTTAGAGCCTTATGAAAAATGTACTGACCAACATTTCTTTCAAATATTACAAATACAAAGCAGTTTGAAATTGTAACAATTCAGTTAACTGTAAATAGTCATTGGGAGAGGCACATTATTTTATTTAGGACGCACCTTGAATATTCCTTGTCCATTCCTAAGTGACTCATTGATAAGTCTTTGGTAAGGCATACTGCAGGTCCTCTGTGGGGTTACGACCTCATGTTGGGTCGGCTGATTGTTGAATTGCGATTTAAGACATATTTGTAAAACTGGCAGATTTAAAAAAAATAAAAATTTAATTATCCTTTTTATATATATCTCCCTTATACCACTGTAACACCACTGAGACTAAAATGATCTCATGTTAATCAACGTGGTCATTTATAAACAGTGTGAGAAAACCACCTAAAAAAAAGTTCGAGATCCCTGGTCCTAAATGGATAAATTAAAATGTGGGACACCACAAATAGTATCTTTATAGCCTCATGACTCTGGCTCCAGGCTTTTTTTTTTTCTTTCTCTGTCTCTATGGAATAAATTACAAACTGCTAATATTAAAAGGCTCATTTCAGAATTTAATACTGTGGGACAGAATTCTTTGCCCTATCCTAAAACAGGGGTCCAGCTGCTGTGAACATATGACATACTCAGACACACACGTGTTCAAACACACAAACTCTACTTGGGTTAGAATCCTAAGACAATAACATACGGAAGTATACCATTGTATACGAGATATATAGAACTTCTGCTTAAACAAATGTTACCTTCTGGTGTGTTAGTAACTGGAATGAGTGATTTCTTTCAATTTCTTTCATAAAGTTCTCATACTTTGACAAAAGTGAATGACCTCTTCAGTGACCTCACCATCTGTAAAATCTTGCACATTGCTTAAAGTAATGAAATTAGGACTTCATCAGCTATGAAGGATCAGCACCCTGCAGACATGTCAAAACACCTGCCACACCGTTGTGACTCTGTGTTGTTGCCAGTCAGCACCAGCATGCACCAGCACCAACGCCACCATCATGGAGCTTCCTGATTCCTAACGTGGCATGTCTGAATGTAGGTCAGTGTTTCTGCCAACATGAGTCCCTACACAAGACTTCTACCATGGCAGCGCGAAAATAAACACTACAGTAGGGGTCTATATCCCCCTACTATATCAGAATAAAAGCAAATCTCAACCTGGTATGGGCAAGGATTATGAAAATGCACAAGATTTTAATAATAGAAATTAATTACCATTAACTCTTGATGAACTTATAGCAATATTTCATGTGTGCATAACAAATATTCCTGCATATACAGTCCATGCACACATTTCCTATACATGTACTGCAACCTTTTTTCTATATAGACACTAATGCACACTGTGCAATATGCAATATTACGACATAACAGAACAGTAAACAGCATATTGTTCGCATGTGGTTTGTCTGCTAAATCTGTGCAGCAAACCCTTAACATATGAACAGTGTAAACTGCATCAGGGATCTAAAGACAACTTCTGAACATATTCAGTGCATTCTTACTTTTTATAGTGAACACTACAAGCAGCAACAGCCTTGAGCAAAAAAAAATATATATTGTTTTGCATTTTTATTTAGATTCGACAAAGCAGATTAAATTTTAATTCTGCGATATAACATAGGGTATACCTATAATGTATTGCATTACAATGTATGACATAATTGCCTGAAACCTTAACCATGCCCATTCTAGAACTGAATAAAATTATACTCATCTAATGCATGATAATCATATTCCAAGTGTCCCTTTCATTGTAGAAAATGAGTTAACCCCATTAACACTATCCTGTTCTACAGCAGTGCCAGCAAATTCGCATCCACAATGGCATACACTTACCTCTGCTATGTTGAATGCGATCAGATGAAATAGAAAGAATTTTAGTAAATAATGAATAGCCACAAAACTTGAGTTGCATCTACACAAGCACTGTTCTTCACATGGTTTAGAAGCTGTTCTATCTCTCCAGCGTCTTTCGCACCCCTCGACGCTGACCCGATTTTCCCTGCCACTCTCTAAAGGAGGGGCTCTCACCATCACATGGCTATTTTGGGATTCGACCTCCTTCCCCCCCACCCTCCTCACAGCCCTCGTGCCAGGTTCACTGAGAATAGCCATGCGGGAACGGGCCAGGCATCTGCAACTGGAGAGGTCATACTCGCACTCGCAGGAGCCTATGACATTCTACACGCCCTTAGACACAGTCGCTTTCTGTTGTTGTTGATGTTCATTTTGTTGCTGCTGAGAGTCAGAGACATACTGTAGTTGTGAGTTGCTACTTTATGGTGGACATTTACTGGACGGCCTTTTCACTTAATGTTAATGTTAACTCGGACTGATTTGCGCTCTAAGTCACCATTTCTGCACGAATCTCTTACTGAGCCGGCAAGATATACTGTTGTAGCCCAGGAATAGGGTGTGATATGGGAGAATATCCTTTAAACAGACTGCAAATTGAATGCAGGGTTCTGGAGCTGCGAGGTGGCACAATGTACACATTGGACTTTGTTCAAAGTATATTGTACTGTTTGACCCAAATGATCATTCAGATCTGAAGTAAGTATAGAAAGTAAAAAAACAGGTTCAAGGTCAAATGTAGTGTCGCTATGGCTATTCTGAGGACCTCAGGAGGAGCTGGATCAGGTATAAATACTGTATCTCATAAAGAAGAATGAGTAATACCTCAACCACTAATCATAAAGGACTTTAAATAAAAATGTTTGGGGAAGTTTGCCTCTCTAAACAAGTGAACACCCTTTCTGGTCAACATTAATCCCCTCAGTTCTCCTCTTATGCCTTCGCTTTCTCTTGCTGGGTGCGATAACATGCCAGGATTATCCAAATTCTCTGGAGCGCTGGGATTACATCACTCAAAATAAATATCCACAAGCAGCTGCAAGCCTTCTCTAACTGAGACCCGATCCTGTCTGTACTCCGTACACTTCAGAATATGCCTCATTGTATGCACATGTGTGGTGGGAATGTGTGTCTAGGCATGGCTGCTGTAAGTTGTGCACGTTGAGTTGCACGCATTGTTTAGTGGGTAGGGCTCAGATGGCAATTCAGACTCCACAGCTGTGAGGCAAGATCTTTACACACCCTCCTCTCCCCCTCTACATTCTACACATAGCTGCTGGTGGAAGATGGCACCACAGCGTACAGTGACTGCTACACATTCTGCCATATTTATACCACGTTTATGAGTCTATGAGTATAAGACGTCAGGTGTCTTTTCTTCACGCATGTCAAATATACCAGTGATGACACCATCTAGTGGTGAAAAGATCTAAGTGTACATTCACTGAACATCACCACAAAAGAGCCAATACACTTTAAAATGACATCCAAATAAACAATAATTAGTACTGTTAATTACTATTAATTTTATAAAATTATTTGTGGTAAATATGAAATGTTGAAATAGCAGCATTCTGGAGTGTAGAAATGTAAAACATGGAAAAGGACTTCAGATTGTATCACATATGGATACTTTGATCATTTGGATCAGCATAAGAACCAAAGTGCTATGATCGTAATTACATCAGAATGTATTCAAAAGTTAAAATAACTTTTTATCTAGTAGAAAAATTTTAAACATGGTTTACTCTTATCTTATATTATCTTATCTTACTTATCTTATGAAAGGAAATACCAGATGAATATGACTCAATTAGATGTATTTCCATTTCTGAGCAGAGATGGCTCTAGGTTATTGATCGGAGGGTCGGTGATCAGGGTCAGGGTCGGCCAGGTCATCACTGTTGGGTACTGGGCAAGACCCGGTTAGAGGTGAAAAATCTGTGCCAGACCTTGTGGATCAAATGATTCAATATGGTGACCCCTAGAGTCAAAATGGATAAAAGGGACAATGGCCAAGAAAAAAAATTCCAATTGACAAAATGTATTTTTTGTGTAAAAGTGTCGGAAAAAAATTGTGCCTTGTATTCTGTGGACATACAGTACTCCTACTAACTCCCACACTAACTCATCTCTGACAGGGTCTTATTACAGGTCTTCTGGCAATTTTGTTATCAGCATGAGTATGCAGTATACCGTAGAGATAGAAGAAAAATCATTTCAGTTATGTATCATGAGTCGCTTGTGTGGAATTGAAAAAAAAAAAAGTTTGATTTGGAGGTGGCAAAACGTTGCTGTTTCTCTGTAATCCTAAAGGTGGCATGCTCGAAACTATTCACACATCGGCAGTACGCACAGCATCCTGTATGGAGCGAATTATTTGCTAAACCATGAAAAATTTGAAAAATCTAAATAGGGATATTTGTCCAAAAGAAGTCACAACACAAATTAAATCATAACCTAGGTATAATGTAATTTTTTTTTTTTAAATAATAGTTTGTAACGCCTGGAATGCAGAAAATTACAGCATAGCTTCTACTTATTGAGAAACTAAGAAGGTCATTGCAAAACATTTGATTTGTACCACTAAACTGCATGCATCCAAAAAAATAATAAAAAATCTGTTGACTTTTACCAAACTGATTCTTCCACATAACTCCCTGTATTATGTTAGAGGTTAGAGATTTCGGCAAAATCATACTGTCAATATAACCAATCCATTTAAACAGATTGGTGGCATGCATGTCTTTATATTTGTTTCAGCAGGGTCATTTAATTAGACCGGTATATGTAGCATTGCTGCCTCACACTTCCAGGGTCCCAGGCTCAATCACTCTCTGTTTCGTCTCCCCCATGTGTGCATGGGCTTCCCCAGGTTATCAGATTTCCTCCCACATCCCAACCCACATGCTGGACTGGGCTGGAAAGTACAGACATTTACACCACAGAGCAACTAAATATAAATGACTTCAAGGTTCTTTCAGAGATCATTAATTCATGCTTTTATGATCAAAATAAATTGTCTGAAATTAAATAAAATAAATTGTCTTAAAAACAGAACGGAACAACATACGATCAGCTTAAAGTAAAGCATTACTCATATACTCCTGTGTCATGTATAGCTACTTTGTTTATAAAGTAGCTACACATGACTAAATTGTCTAAAGTCTGCTCTGAGGAATTTAATGATCATAAGCTTTTTTATGATCATTAGCTTGTTTTAAATTTTAAAAATAATTTTAACAATCATATTGCACATCCCAGAATGAACGAGCAACAATTCAAGAATCTTTATAAAATAGCATGAACACCATTTTATCTAGTACACTTATTAATTGAAATAATCTTTTTTTTCCACTAGATGGCAGGCTTCACTTATCTGAAAATGACCCTGACACAGCAAGAATGTAAAACTGCCCTCCTGAAAGGCCACAGAACTGCATAGGTTGTTTACCCAGCTTTAGGACAAGTTAGTCATCTCATAAAGGACAGTCATTATTAGAATATTAAAGAACTGAATCACACGACACTCTGTCACTAATCCTGTCTGTACCTTTACCAATTAAAATGATTACCAATTATCATGATTATAGTCATCAAGCCACATTTATGTGTTTTAACACGGTTTATATGGAACCACTGAAAAGAATAAAAATGTCACGTGGGATTAGAGGATTGCCTGAAACACAGTGAGGAAAGTATGTGTACAGGAGTGATGGCTTGTTAGGAGCTGTAACTAAATTATGGCCTTTATTTATTTGTTTGTTTTTTCACTTCCATAAAGCCACATTGCTAATTGCTTTTTTGTATTCAAGATTCACTGAAATAAATCTACCAAAACAATGGAAATAACTGAGCCACAATAACAGAGGAGCCTTAGCCCTAGTTAATTCCTTTCGGCAGTGTTTGCACTACGTAACCCAAAATGAATCATTGTCTTCTGAGAGAATAGACAAAGAGAGCAATCATTGCCAATGCAGAGTCCTGAGAGAGGCTGAGCTGAACATTCACTCCGGCCTATGATTATTATTACCATTCAAACCTAAGACAGAAAATTAGATTTTTATTAGTTGCTATGATCAGCATCAAATGATAAATTCATAGCAAGAGCAAAATAAGCAATAGCATATAAATAGTAAATAAAAAAAATATATATATATTATTTATACATTTGTATAAATACATAAATACATCATACAAAAACAAATAGGCAAACAAATAAATGAGCACAACTGAAGACAATTTAAAAGTGAAAAATATTCCAGCTTCATAAAGTAAGCATCAATATCATTTTCATGCAGAAAAAAAAAATACATTGCCTGGTCATAAAAAACGCCTCACCATTTCAGAAGTGTCAAATTATTGGGATGCATCAAGCAAAGAAAACAACAAAGGAGATTTGAAACATCAACTTTGTGGAAATAATGTGGTAAAAAAAAAATTCATGAATGGAGATCGTGAAGTTGCATGGGAAAAATGTAACAGTAAAAACCATAGCTTTGTTTAATAATGAAAGTAAGAGCATTTCCATTTGCACACAGTGTGATAAAAACTCACTGGATTGGAGCTAAATAGCTGTGAGGCTACTTGTTAGTTGGACAAATCAGGAAAAGGATTCAATTTGCTAGGGAGCATAAAGATTGGACAATTGGAGAATTGGCAAACAGGTCATTTGGTCTGATGCGTTTAGATTGACCATATTTCAGAGTGATGGATGCATCAGGGTAAGAAGAGAAGTGTCCACTGTACAAGCCTCTGGGTGCAGAGTTATGATCTGGAGTCACTTCAGTTGGTCAGGTCTAAGCTCAGTGATGTTATATGACAATAGAATGAAGTCAGCTGATGACCTACGTAAATGTAATGAATGACCAGGGAATCATATCAATGGAGTTTTTCTTCCCTGATAGCACAGACATATTCCAGGAATCATATTGTCAAAGAATGGTTCTGGGAGCATGAGGAATCAGTTTCACACCTGAACTAGGCACCACATTGTGTGCTGTCATCAAAGCTAAAAGTAAATGAAACCTTAAAGTGCAATATATACTGTACTTTTTTTGGCCAGGCAATGTACAGTATTAAGTAGCCACTGAACAACAAGCTGAATCATTATGTACTGGGTGGATAGCTAGCATCATACTTTAACTAGACATCAGAACTGGTTTTAAAAAATAGTAATGGGAGGGGACGGAATTTCTTTTTATTTGGTCTGAAACTGCTGTTTTTCATACTTGTAAAATGATTTAAAAACATCTGGAGCTCTGTGACCTGATTGATTAGGTGTTAAAAAATAGAGCTAGATATTTTTGAACTTGTGAATCACGCACAATCAAACTACTTTGTAGGTGCTTCTCAAAGATTTCCAAATAAACAAAAATAAGCCAAAAGGAATGTAACGTAAGCACAATAATAATAGTGCTTTTGTAGCATTTTACAAAAATCTTAAAATTGTCACATTTGCTATAATCAACCACAACACTGACAAGAATACAGTCCCAATTCATAATCTCTAAACTTCTAATCATGCACACCTTTAAATGGACTGCTTCATTCACAAATACCATGCCAAGTCTTACTCTTGTTATTATAATCCAAAGATTTTAGTAAGCCTTACATCCTTTGGTACTCTGGACACACTATTTTGGTTTTATCCTGTTATTCAGTTCATTCCCTGCCAAGTCAAGTTCAAGTCTTGTTGGAGATCACCTGAACCATATATTGTTAAATTTTTTATTAGATTTGTCTCTGTTTTGCATAGTAATTAGGGATTTAATGAAAAAAGTAATTTTATGTAAATATTTTTAATCGAAGCAATAATTCCATAATAACTAAGAATCCAATGAGAAATGTTATTTGCACTTAAGTAATCAAGATCATGGGAGTATATGAGAATAAGTGTCCTTCACCTATGTGATGTAGCACAATACTATCCACATTGAACATTTGCACACTGCTCTATATATACTGCTATATTTTTTTTTCTTTCTTTTTTTTTTCACAATTTCACTTTGCACTTTTATTGTAGTGAAATCATTCTATTCTATCCTATCTTTCCATTTTAGGTAACAGACAGTCATATACACACGTGGACAAAATTGTTGGTACCCTTCAGTCAATGAAAGAAAAACTCACAATGGTCACAGAAATAACTTTAATCTGACAAAAGTAATAATAAATAAGAATTCTATGAATGTTAACCAATGAAAGTCAGACATTGCTTTTCAACCATGCTTCAACAGAATTATTTTAAAAAATGAACTCATGGACCAGGCCTGGACAAAAAATGATGGTACCCCTAACTTAATAGTTTGTTGCACAACCTTTTGAGGCAATCACTGCAATCAAACGATTCCTGTAACTGTCAATGAGACTTCTGCACCTCTCTGCGGGTATTTTGGCCCACTCCTCATGAGCAAGCTGCTCCAGTTGTTTCCGGTTTGAAGGGTGCCTTTTCCAGACAGCATGTTTCAGCTCCTTCCAAAGATGCTCAATAGGATTGAGGTCAGGGCTCATAGAAGGCCACTTTAGAATAGTCCAATGTTTTCCTCTTAGCCATTCTTGGGTGTTTTTAGCTGTGTGTTTTGGGTCATTGTCCTGTTGCAAGACCCATGACCTGCGACTGAGACCCAGCTTTCTGACACTGGCCAGCACATTTCTTTCTAGAATCCCTTGATAGTCTTGAGATTTCACTGTACCCTGCACAGATTCAAGACACCCTGTGCCAGATGCAGCAAAGCAGCCCCAGAACAAAACAGTTCCTCCTCCATGTTTCACAGTAGGGACAGTGTTCTTTTCTTGATATGCTTCATTTTTCCATCTGTGAACATAGAGCTGATGTGTCTTGGCAAAAAGTTCAATTTTTGTCTCATCTGTGCATAGGACATTCTCCCAGAAGCTTTGTGGCTTGTCAACAGTTTGGCATATTCCAGTCTGGTTTTTTATGATTTGTTTTCAACAATGGTGTCCTCCTTGGTCGTCTCCCATGTAGTCCACTTTGGCTCAAACAACGACGGATGGTGCGATCTGACACTGATGTTCCTTGAGCATGAAGTTCACCTTGGATCTCTTTAGAAGTCTTTCTGGGCTCTTTTGTTACCATTCGGATTATCTGTCTCTTTGATTTGTCATCAATTTTCCTCCTGCGGCCACGTCCAGGGAGGTTGGCTACAGTCCCATGGATCTTAAATTTCTGAATAATATGTGCAACTGTAGTCACAGGAACATCTAGCTGCTTGGAAATGGTCTTATAGCCTTTACCTTTAACATGCTTGTCTATAATTTCCTTTCGAACTCTTTCCTTCGCTTCCTCTGGTCCATGTTGAGTGTGGTACACACCATGTCACCAAACAACACAGTGACTACCTGGAGCCCTATATATAGGCCCACTGACTGATTACAAGATTGTAGACACCTGTGATGCTAATTAGTGGACACACCTTGAATTAACATGTCCCTTTGGTCACATTATTGTCAGTATTTTCTAGGGGTACCATCATTTTTGTCTAGACCTGTTCCGTGAGTTTATTTTTTTAAATAATTCTGTTGAAGCATGGTTGAAAAGTAATGTCTGACTTTCATTGGTTAACATTCATAGAATTTTTTTTAATTATTACTTTTGTCAGATTAAAGTTATTTCTGTGACCATTGTGAGTTTTTCTTTCATTGACCGAAGGGTACCAACAATTTTGTCCACGTGTGTAAGCATTTCACTTCAGATCATATTGTGTATTGTTGTGTACGTGACAATATTCAATAAAACAGAACATATTCACTAAAATCAAATGACTCGCAATGCAGTGTCTCAAATTTATTCAGTTACAGACAAAACAAACATGTCCCTTCACCACTAAAACCCTTCGCACATTATTTACTGACAGCTGCAGCTAGGCTATAAAAAACTGTGGCATGAAGGGCTTCAGTGTGTTTGCTTTAAACATAAAAGGGATCAGAGGAACACGTGTCAGAGCTAGCTGAAATCTGAGGGAAGAGAGGATAGTGCTTATGTAAGGGTGGACTTCAGCATGAAGCAATGAAGCGAGCAGTGCCTGAAATCCAAATACACCCATCTTGTATATTGGCCACTCTAAGAACCAGCTAGAAAACTTTATATCTTATTGAATACACTGTACTACAAATATACACAGGCAGCAAGCTTTATATTATTAGGTAGCCCTTATACAGCAATTATATAATTGCTCATTTAAAAGCAGTGTTTGGAAGAATATGAGCTTTAGCAGTTATATATAACAACATATTCAATATATTATATGTTATTCAATATATATAGAATAACATTTGGGCAACTTTAAATCTAGGTCCTACGCATTTGCTTATCTTGTGCTAGATAGCTAGTGAAATTAGCTTCTGTTTAGCTTTAGCTTATTTAGCTTGTTGTATATTTAAAAAATAATTTCATAATTTCATATCATATTACACATCCCAGGACTGTGTTAGCTTCCAAGTACAGTAGGTTCGCTTAGACCAACAGACATCATTTGTTATCATTGTTACCTTAAAACTGTGTTGTGTCTTATATCTATAAATATCCATAACACCGTGACCATGGGGCACTCCACCCACCACTGGAAAGATTCACTTAGTAAATAAATAATTCAATTTAATATAATCACTCACTCACTCATCATCTATACCACTTAATCCTGTATTCAGGGTCACGGGGGGCCTGAAGCCTATCCCAGGAGACTTAGGACACATGGCAGGGTGCCAATCCATCGCAGGATGGACATACACACATACACTCACTCATTCACACACTACGGGCAATTTGGGAACGCCAATTAGCCTAACCTACATGTCTTTGGACTGTGGGAGGAAACCGGAGTACCAAGCACCAAGCACAGGGAGAACATGCAAACTCCATGCACACAGAGACGGGAATCGAGCCTGGCCCGGGCAAGACGACAGTGCTAACCACTACACCACCGTGCCGCCTATAAAATATAATACAAAAAAAAAAACAGAGGAAAAAGAATGAGAACTAACGCTACAACAAATTAAATACAAAATATTTTGGCAACAATTACATTCAAAATAATGCCGTCACATGATCCCCCAAAACCCACTGAGTGCGAAGCGGAGATAACTGTGTGTCTTTAGCTTTGCACTGGAACTACCAGGCTGAAGTATCTAACAATATGAAAACCCTATTCATAAATCCACCTAGAAACCTCGTCGTTCAGCTAGGGACCATGGAAGCCACTGGTGATGAACATTGTATTTATTCCCATTTTACAACACACTACGGTGCAATTTGGGTATTACAATAAGCCTAATCTGCATGTCTTTGGACTTAGGGCGATAACAGGAGTACTTGGAGAAAACCCACCAAGGACAAGGAGAACATGCAAACTCCATTCGCACAGAACCAGGGCAGGAATTGAACCCTGACCCTGGAGATTTAAGACGACAGTGACATGCCACCGTGCCGCATGAAAAGCCTATAGGTAATGGATTGTGTATGCATGTACATGTATTGCATATTGTATATGCATGTTGGCACAACTTATCAATAAATTGAATAAATTATCAATAAATTGATAAGTGCAACTTTTTAAATATTAAAGTTCATGTACTAAACTGTGAAAAAATACAAGCATGATTTTATTATGCTCAGAAAATCAGGTGTAAATTAGTGCCATGCATTTTGATCATAGTTGTGCTTCACAATAGCCACTGTCAAGAGCACAATTTTTGCACAGAATTACCCTGCATAAGTGCACTTTTGAAAATTAATTCTAAATACAGATATTCTTTACGTAAGGGGGAACTTTTAACTATTTAGACACATTACATTTATTTTGAGCTACCAGTGTATATACTGTACAACAGCTAACAAAGAAACTCCACACACCTAACAGGACATCTTCATTTCAATTAGACACATTATCACATCATCATGCACATTTGCATGTACAATATATATGGACCACAGTTTTGTAGTAGTTTTATCTTTGGAAATTAAAAGTTATCTTTGGAAATTAAAAATGAAATCTTACCTTTAGCTGCACGAGATGAACATCCACATGCCTGTTGAGACTGTCTTGCTGCACAGACTGTGTAAGGGCTCTCACTCTCTCTGCTGTAGCTCTCAGCCAGGTCTCAATCTCTGGCAGGTGAAGCACCACCTTCCAGTCCGCTCCTGTGTGCAGGGGAGGGGGTTTTTGATACTTCTGGCGGCGTTCTGTGCTCACATTATCTCCACTTTCAGTAGGCCCACATGGACACTGTTTAGGGCTGGAGTCCAAGGTGGGAGTGACAGAGGTGATCATAGGCGAGGCAGCCTCACTGACCACTGGTGAAGCCACAATGCTCATGGTGAAAATGTGTTAGATCCGGACGCTGTGGACTTTTGAACGGACTGTGGGAAGAGAAAAATAAAGTAGAACAAAAAGTGAAATGAGTGGCAGAGAACAAAAGTGAGTGAATATAAAATACTTTGATTTATTTTTAAGGTTTAAGAGGGACTAGGGATAAAAATGCACTTCCAATCCATTTCATCTTTTGCTAGCATACAAATTGGCAATCACTTTCCCAATAACACAGGCAAAAACTTATTTTTTTTTTCAAAGTATTTTACTTTTGATATAAACAGGAGTGTGTGCAATTTTTCCATTGCAGATATCCTCTTTCAATACCAGCCAACACATAAATCACAAAATAGCGCTATGGGTTTTATCAGATGAAAGCTGTGAACAAGATTCCACAGGCATTCATATTTTATATTAGGTTTCTCTATGAGCACTGGACTCATTTACACTGGAATTCACCAGCATCAATACACATTCAGTAAATCAACTGCATACTCCAGGTGTGTGGTTAAAAAGTGAAAGAGAATCTGTTTCTCCGATACTTTATAATTCTTCAACTCCTGAAGGGACTGACATGCCAGGATCCCTGCTAACAAAACATACTGGTTTTGAGATGATTACTGTATGTAATTTAAGGAGGTAGTAAGTAACAAAGTACACCTACTCTGTTACTGTACTTAAGTATTTTTGTGTATCTATACTTTACTTGAATATTTCCCATACTTCCCATCCCATTTAAATTTTTTGATGAAATGACTAATTGTTTAGCTATACTTGCATTATACAATGGTAGCAACTAGCTAGCTAAGCTCCTGAAGTAATGAAAGAGGCTAATAATGCTGCTAGCCATTCATTTAATTAATGTCACATCTTGTCACTATCAATCTCTACTAAACGTGAACAATCATGTTATCAACAGCATCAATGTCAATTGTATTTAAAATAATTTTAAATACTGTTTATCAGTAACTCAATTGGACAGATATCCAGAAAAATGAAAAAGATTATTTGTGGAGTACTCGTACTTTTGTAGTTAAAGTAAATTTTAAAGCATGTACTTAGTACTTGAATAAAAAATTTTAAAGTACATTTTAAGATTAGTAGACATTTACTTGAGTATGGTGTTTGTGTACTTCTGCTGCCTTCTGACTTAACTGACTTAATAAGTAATACTGCAAATTGAAACAATGCATAAATCAAAAAGGCTATTTGCTGTTTTCTGTACACTGAACACATAGTAAGCAAGTCAGACATTGTTGTAGGGGATTTCAATTGACACAAGATGTATATTTAAAGGTACTTCACTCAAATAAGGTCACAAAAAAAAATCCATAATGGTCATACCAGTAATATTATACATTAATTGAATCCTATAATATGGGCATCATACTCACACACACACAAAAAAACCCACAAGGATAAAGACGCCTTAAAATGAAGCAGTCCTACTGATCTAGTCAATATCTACAGTCAAGTGGTCAATAGGCTATAGCGGTTTGAATATGCAGTCTCATCATTTGTTTCTTGACCAATAGAAATGCAGCAATAAGTCAAATCATTCAGACAATATGACTTCCTGACATTCCCACTCTGTCTAAATCAGAAATCCCAGGGAAATCCCTGATCCTTTAGACCTGCAGCCCTACATGGTTTCCAATTATCGCTGTTCTACTCACTGCTGATTACATGGATCAGGTGTATTCGGTCTAGCCGAAACTGGACATTATCATATTAGATAAGGGTAGAATGGGGGACAACAAAGTGAATTAGTATCTTCCAGATTCTGATTGACTGACCACAACTGATCCAGGTAACGAGCAGCAAGTAGTGCAGAGATAATTGGAAAACATGCAGGGCTGCGGCTGTCAAGGACCTGGGTGGGACACCCTTTCTCTGCTTGCCCCTTTAGTTACACATGCAAATTACAGGAATGCAATTGCCTCAGTTGCAAACATTAAATAGAAAAAGGGCAGAAAAAACACTGATACAAATGACTTAATATTTGTATTAGCTGAAAACTATTTTCACATATCCAACAATAAATCACTAATTATTGTTACTGACAGCAAAACATCTGCAATGTTGGTTAGAATAACACATTACACACGCTCACAAAAACAGTATATATCTCTATAAGGAAGTAATTGTATTAGAATGTGTTATTGATGCTCAGTTATACACAGCAGGACTGAGGACGTACCACTGTGCTCTTCACTGGAAGATAACCTCACAATGCTGACACATATCCTTACAGCTTTAGAGAATCCAGGATTTTCCCCCTGCCTCAAGAACTTAACCCCAGTTCATTCCCAAAGAATGAAATCGGCATTTCAATCCTGACTTCTGCCTCAAGTGCTGCTGAGACAGTGACAGCCACAGAGTGGCACTCATCTTACGCAAATATGTGTGTGTATGGGGGAAGAGAGACAGACAGAGAGAGAGAGAGAGAGAGAGAGAGAGAGAGAGAGAGAGAGAGAGAGAGAGAGAGAGAGAGATTTTCTATCCCTTGTGAACAACAAAGGGGAACTTAGAAGCTGAAAGTTTTGTTTACATAATTAGTTTGCATAAACTACAAATTAGTTTACATAATTTTACAGATTAAAAATAAATCTGTGAAAATGTATTTTTAGTATGACCAAACTATCAAGCTGGTCTGACATTTCTTACAGTAAACAGTGCATTATCAAGTACTGAGGACAAAAGGGGGAGCTTTAAAGCTTGACTATGATGACTACAACATCCTTCATCTTTCAGATGACTCTCACACATGACTCTGTGTCAGAATAAGGCAAAGGCTGGAGAATGAGATCACTGGGTGTTATCACAAGGGACTCAGCTGAGTCACAATCCAGGCAACAAAATGTGACATTTTATCTAATAGAAAAAATCCCGCAATACTCTTCAGTAACAAAGCCATTGAAAGCAAACTCACTCACTCTCACTCATCATCTATACCACTAATCCTGTATTCAGGGTAATGGGGGCCTGGAGCCTATCCCAGGAGACTTAGGGCACATGGCAGGGTACATGTGATGGCCAATCCATCACAGGGCACAGACACACACACATTCACACACTACGGGCAATTTGGGAACACCAATTAGCCTAACCTACATGTCTTTGGACTGTGGGAGGAAACCGGAAGTACTCGGAGGAAACCCACCAAGCACGGGGAGAACATCCAAACTCCATGCACACAGAGACGGGAATCGAGCCTGGCCAGGATCGAACCCGGACCCTGGCGGTGCAAGGCGACAGTGCTAACCACTACACCACCGTGCCGCCTGAAAGCAAACTGTCTGTAGTAAATTGGTTATAACAAGAATAAAACTACTCTACTATAACTACTATACTGTAGTATAGATTTCATATGCTAATAATCAATGTTGGCTGTAACGAGTTACAAAGTAACGCGTTAGAATACTCGGATTACTTTTTGATGTAACGAGTAATCTAACGCGTTAGTTCCGACATTCAAGTACTCAGATACTTAGTTTCTTTTTCAAAAATGTAATCCGTTATTCAGACAATTTATGTAATCCATGAGCCAGACAGCAGTCATTCTCAATCCATTAGTGTGTGTGTGAGAAAGTCGTCCTACAACCCCCGACAGCGATAACCTGCCCCCCTCTGTTTTTCCTGCTGTTATACCCCTATCTCACCTATGAGGTTTGACTATGTGAGGACCGACCCGCGGAAAGACGGAAACCTAATCACAGCGCCAAAACTCGCGTAGGTGAAATAGGGGTATTAGTAGTTAACAGATTATGGGCCAAACTTCGCTGAGTGATGATGGTAGAATAATTATAAAGGTCTTGACTAAAACAACATGCATGAGGAAGCACAAAGGAGTTTTCATTTTCTGCAATGGAAAAGTACTCTAACTGGTTACTTTTATCGCAGTAATGTAACGGATTACTTTTTGAAGACAGTAATTTTGTAATGTAATTAGTTACTTTAAAAAGTATCATCCCCCACCACTGCTAATAATATAACAACAAACAATTTGTATATGTTGTACATGTTTCTTGTGCTTAGGCCAATAACTTCAGTCCATGACCCAGGGTCTTATAAAGGTATATAAAGAAATGTAAAGGTATGAACATTGAAATAGTGTTGCAGGGTTAGAACAAACCAACAAATACAATTGTATATACCATGAGTCAACCTGACACAGTGGCCTCCATGTTTGCTGAGAAAGACTAGGCCTATACGGTTCCTCTTGTTACACTTTGTTTGCAATAAAGTGAATACCTATTGTGAGAATGCATTGCTTTATTTGTTCAGTCATGTTCATAATTTACATGCATTCTGACATGAAGCAAGCTAATCCCTGCAAAGCAGTAGGACCTAACGGCGTATTGCCAAGAGTTCTGTGCTAAGCAGTTGGCAGGTTTATACAGACATTTTCAAATTCAAGTTGTCCCACATTTCTTCATGTCTGCCATCATCATACCAGTGGCAAACAAAACAGACACATCTTCTCAGAATAATTTCAGGCCAGTGGCACTTACACTGTTTGCCATAAAGAGCCTAGAAAAACTGGTACTGTCACATATTACCCTCTGTGGTTCCAGATACCATCGATACATTTTATTTTGCCAGACTTCCCAACAGGTCGGTGGACGACGAGGTAGCCATGGCCCTACACCATAAACTTCAACACCTGAACTACAGCAGAAGAAATTTAAGGATGTTCTTCCTGGACTATAGTTCTGCCTTTAATACCATCCGCCCAGGAAAGCTGTTAGAGGATCTGATGGATCTGGGCGCCCCAATCCCTGGGATTCCGGACTTTCTCATGGACAGACCACCACTGGTGAGGATGGGAAACAAGAAGGTCTCTGTTGAGCTTAAAATCAGCAGAGGAAAATAACAGGGCTGTGTCCTAAACTCTACAACCTGTACACACAGGACTGAGTCACCATCCAGGGCTATTTTAAATATGCAGATGATTCAATCATCCTGGGTCTCATCAAGGATGGGGATGAGTCCAGTTACAGGGAACTGGTCAGAAACATTTTTGTCTATGGAAAGAGAAATAACCTCATCCTCAACAAAGACAAGACCAAAGAAATAATCATGGACATCTCCAAAGGACTGAGGTGGACAGGGTGGACTGTTAAAGGTTTCTGGGCCTTTACGTGACAGAAAAACTGAGCTGGACTGAAAAGACACTGGACTAAAAGGTCCTAGCAAGGACTGTACCTTATTAGGATGCTAAAGAAGGCTGGATCATCATCATTTCCCTCTCACCCAGGCCTACTGAGGACGTATAGACAACATGTGGCATTACTGTCTGGCTCAAAAACACCACGCAGGCAGAACGGAAGGCTCAGATCGTTGGATCTGACCTCCCCTATATAGACACTTTATACTCACAGTGCTGCAGGAAAAAAGCACAAAGTATCCTCAGGGACACACACCACCCGGCTCACTCTGCTCATGCACAAATGCACAACACACAACCTCAGACACGGCAGACAAAAAGCACATTTCTATAACAGTTAGACTGCTGGCAAAAGAAACAAGATAGAACAAAAGGCAAAAAGAAAAGACTAGGTCTGCCTCACCACTGTAAGTTTTTATCTTTGTAATAAATATTCCTGCTGCTATCAGATGTGCAATAAACCTTCAAGAATCAGTCCAATTTGAAAATTTGAAGACATGACATAGTTGATAATACATTATAGTATGAATAATAGTGGATAATGTTTATAGTGTGTATAGTCTGACCACGTTCTTCTACTATTATCTCCTGTATTATATGTTTATTATACTGCACAAAAAATACCAATGCATCCATACTGTTGGTATGTTTCCGACTGGCAAATAACATCTCTTGAATCTTGAATTTTAATAGCAAGCTCTGTACTATTATGGCATTTGACCATTTGGTGTTTGGTTGGATTTAACCATTTAGCTCATTTTTGCTCTACCCTGTATTAGAGGTTTCTATGTGTGCACATGTAGTAACAGATCAAAGATGTCCAAGTGTCACTAAACTAGTAATTCTATATATATATATATATAGACAATCCTTTGTATAGTCCTGTGTAAAGTGATGTCCACCTGTTTGGACCATTAAAGGAACTTCTGGGAGCCTAGAGTTACACAGAAAAAAATCTTCATGGATGGCATTCAAGCACTTATAGACTATATAGAGAAATAAAGGTAGATTTTAACTCTCATAACTGTGTTCTGTTATTCTGCACAATCAAGTTAACTTGAACACCCCTTGCAATTACATTTTGGCAGGACATACATAATCTCTGTTGTTCTTAAAATTAGTGCATATTAGACATTACAGTTTATAGCCTTATGGCATATTATTTAATTTCCTCTCTGTATTAAGAGACCTTCTGCTATTCTATTCATACACACAAATCCAAGTTTAACTTGTACGCTCCTCGTACTAGCAACAAGCCATCATAATTAAAGCTGTCCATAATTGGCCAAGCCTCTGATTTACTACTTGATGGAACTAATCAACACAACAAAGAGAAATTTCTTCTCATATAACAATGACAGTAATAACTAGCTAGGAAGTAATATTAAGCATCATAATACTTCAATTCTATAAAGCAGAAAGGCTGCTCTGTGTGGCCAGTGATCTAATGTTGGAGAATATCTAGTGATATTAGCACTTATTTACTGTATGGTATGTTATGTGCTGTATGATGTATTATATAATCTCTGACTGAAACTGAAAGAAACTATGACTAGAGAGGGATATTTTCCGAGAAAATAAGTAGGTCTGATTGCTCAACAGCAGCATAGGAACAATACAATAACAAACTATTTTTTAGACAAAGAGCACAGATTAAGTTTTTACACCAGCACTACACAGGATCTGAACAAATATACCCGAGGAGTTGGCGCAGCTACGATACGTTAAAAGCGCTAGGAGCAAAAGCTGCAGAAATATGTCTTGAAGACAACTTAAGAAACAAAATCTGAGGAACATTGAGAGGCTACTTTTACATTAAAAGGCGCATTGTCCAATTCTAGTTGTTTGGTCAGAGTAGATTTTCATGTCATGACAGTTCACATTGATAATTAGTGATTCTTATCTGACCCTAACATGGATATCTTTGATATCATCATCTGGGTCAAAACACTTTTATTTATAAATGGGTGAGACCATCCATTTATTTCAAGCTATTGCTAGCACTGCTATGAATAATCCCCGTGCTTCCACTGCTGACTGAAGGCATCAGCGCCCTACGCATGCTCAGAGGCAAAAAGTCACAGGAATTATTTTCGTATTCAAGGCGCATGTTCACGCATTTAGACAGCCCTAACAAATCTGACCTGTGTCACATTAGGGAAAAAAATCGGATATGAGTCACTTCAGGATGGCAATGTGAACATAATCATAGTGTGATTGCTTGAGAATCCACAATAATAAAGAGTGGATCATTTAAAACAACAATAATAATGAAGCTGCACTAAGAAGTAGCTTAAATTAGCCATCTACAACAGAGGCCAAATTTCCTGCAGTGAAACTGCTCTATATCTGGGCACACCCATGTTTCTGCTCTCTATACAGGCCTATCATATTGCATCCTGGGACGGATAAGCTTTAGAAGCCTGAATCAATACAGCTGGATACCCGGCTCAGAGAAAGCGTGTGGGTGTGTTACAAGCAACCTCCCAATAATCCTATAACACCAACATATTCATAACTGTGTTTAAAACCTATTTCCTGCCAGGAAGTGATTCACCATACCTGGCATCATCTGAGTTATAGTGATGCAAAGGTCACATGACCAGAACAGTGGTTTGAACAGTGTGTGCGTGTCTGTGTGTGTAAGTCTGATTTAAAATCTGCGCACTAAACTATATTGTGTATTATGTCCATGCGGGAATAACTAATCCAGCTTCAGCCATGGAGAGAGCATGGAGGATCTGGGATGATTGTCTGCACGGAAACAAAGTCAGGATTCTTCTCTCTAGGATTCCTGGACTCATGCTCTGAATTATTTATTATTTAGGGGAGCAGCCATATTATAAAATACTGCAGTGTGTGTAGAATATCCATGCAAAGACCATTCTTGAACATGCCTATCAGATTTACCCCCAGCTTGGAGCTCAGCTCTTCCCAGGAGTACCTATGGAAGTGCTTCAGTGTCCACATTTGATTTCCCCGCTTCAGCAGATTACGGCATTGGGACAGGAATGTGTTTTAAAAGAAACAGCTGTTATGCTGATGTTTGTCTTCATATCTTAAGAATTATAAGGAGTAGAGCTGAAATGTAGGAAGAGTTGAGTAACCTGTGTGTGAAATTAGTGAAATAGTGCTTTAAAAAATAATAATGCTTTAGAAAGCAAAAATAAACAGACAATGAAATGATTTTCTTATGTGAATTTGTCAAGATATCGCAATAGAATTTAATTATTCACATAACTAAATATAATAATACTCATACTAACACATAGTGCATATTGGAAGCTACATGGACTTATTTAATATATGGCATACAATTGCTCCTATTAGCAACATAACAGAGAATGAAGCATGTAGAGTTTATCAGCTTTCTAAAAATGTAAACTAAATTGTTAACTATAATTATTCGGTTACATCCTGCTTCAGGTTTTTTGGCGTTCAGTGAGATTTCCCCGTAACCACGGTAACAACAGGAGTACCAGGTGGCAAGGTCACAGACATCACAGATGTGAATAGGGGCAGTAGCTCATTTGCATTCAAAACTACGGACACTGACAGCTTATTTGGAACAGAGGTGAAAATAAGCGGCATTCAAGCACAACGCACAACCTCAGTGGAAATTCTGCTGGACAGTTAAAAGACAAATTTTGTGGAACTCTGATATCAACATGTTTAATAAAAAAATTTCTTTGATAGTCAACAGAAGTAATAACCTGATGAGTCATGACCTGATATTTACACACAGGTTAAAACGTTGTTGCTCTTATTCACAGTTTCTCACTGTGCAATTTCATTTTCAACATTATCTCTTTACAAGAGCCTTACAAGATGATCCCGGTACTGTATGTCCGAATTCTATAACAGCCTGTGTGACTACTTGCTCATGTCAGATTATATAAGTAATTAAAATCCTCCAACCATGAACCGGCAATTAAAGTTCTACAGAAAATGGGGTCACAAACAGAAACCTTCTTCACAAGAAAGCTAGAGGTAATCTGTAATTCTGTCTTTTACCATGTTACAGTTCACTACTGCATTGCCCTTTCATCTGTAAATGTCCTGTGTGCTTCACTATGGCAGTCCTCCTATTGTTGGCTTTTAGATGATCATCACAGAAGCATCTTCATTATACAGTAGAACAAGATTTTTCTTCCTAAACAACTAAAAGCATTCACCACATTCACGGCCGGCTGGTTAATTAGAGGCCTAAATCTGGATCTAGAATTTAGTAAAGCTAGTTTGTAACAATTTTTTTAAAGCCCTCTAAAAAAAATATAATGGAGCTAAATTTTATTCTGGCAGGACATACATAAACTGTTGTTCTTTACTGCATGTTACACAGTACAATTCATAGGATTATGGCATAGTATATAATTTCCTCTCTATATTAAATGAACTTGTCATTCTATTCATCTGAAATCAATGACCTTTAAGCCTTGTAAAAGTCTTTTATATCACTTCTATCACATAATTCTTTACCAAGCATGCATTACTGGACTCATTTCCATTACCTTCTCAATACTCTTAATAACTTTCAGTGCAACATAACATATTGAATTGAATCAAATTTCTAGGAATGTTCTGCTATGTCTTCAGGCCCAATCTATACACATCTTGCTCATAACTTTTGTAAATTCCCAGTAGAGAATGATGAGTGACAGTGACCTGCCTAACATGGCTAAATCTGAGAGATATTTAGTCTCAAACGTATCATTTGATTCTGAATAATTCATAGAAATAACCTTACAAGCTGCAATTTTGAAAGAAGGATGAACAGGATGTCCTCGTTTTTTGTCCTTTTGACAGAGCACACTATAGCATGTATAATTACAGTACCTAAATAAATATCCTTCTACTGATAAGTCCAGGCTGCTTTCTAGATTTTCCTTTAAATAAGTGATTATGTTTACTATAAATTGACACATTGCCTGTATGGAGAAAAGTGGCAAAAAAATATTTGACTTGGAGCTTACATATAAAGGAACTCTAAATCCAGATTTTGGAGCAAAATGTGCATTTCTAGAAACAAGAAACAGTAGATACCAAATTAGGCAAGCTTTGCAAGCAAATTCCAATCTAATTTAATAAATCAACACATCCTCCAAACTATAAAAGTCCATATTTGGTTGTTAGTCAATCCCGCACCACTATCTTGAAGGAGCTGTAATAATGGTACAACAAAACGTAAGGCATCTAACCTTTGCTATCACTGTCTGGAATGGCACAGATGACACAAATGGTTGTAAAACAAAACTTCATTACACTAGGCAAACAAAATTAACTTGTTAAGCAGGAATCTGACATTTTAATCAGGTAAGGTCTGGTTGTTAGCAAACAATATACTGTAAACCTGGCAACGTAGAGACAGAACCCGGAAAACAAGAAAATGGCCAAAACTGTCATTTCAATTAATACAATCAGTGCTTAAGAACAACAGACTAGCACAGACACAGAGCATATACTTCACAATCAGGGGTGTGGTTGAGAAAGTCTTTTAATACCGTGGGAGTGTGTGTAATTAAGTCCAGGCGGCATGAAATCAGCAGCTGGGTGAACTTGAGTATGTGGACTGAGAGTTGAAGTACAAAGTGACTATGCATCTACTGAACTGTAGTTTGGTCAATGGAGTCACACTGATTCCAGTGTAGACCTGTACATCATATTAAACATATTAAACATACTACCCCGATCAGGCATAACATTATGACCACTGACAGGTGAACTAAATAAAATTGAGCACCAACCACAGGCCAGCAAAGAAGGATGCTTCTTTGCTAGTGACAGGATCATGGCTACCGTAGGCTCATCCATGCCCACAGGGTATGATTCCACAGAAAAGACAATGCATCACAAATTGCTGAAAAAAATCAATGCTGGCCATAATAGAAAAGCACCAGAACACCCAGTGAACAATAGCCCACTGTGCAGTTGGCGGCCAGCAGGCAAAGAGCTCAAGGACACCAACCTGGCTTCTAAACTTCCCAGATTCCAATCCAATCAAGCACCCACGGGATACATTGGACAAATACGTTCAATCCACAGAGGCTCCACCACAACCCACAGCACCCAAATGTTCCACTGTTAATGTCCTAGTACCAGACACAAGAGCACACTTCCAAAGGCATTGCAGAAACATGCCCCAAGGGGACAGAGCCACATTGGTGACACAAGGGGAACCCAAAACTAGGCGGCATAAATGGTAATGCTTTTAATGTTACGGTTGGTCAGTGTATATGTGTGGGTGTGTATCTGATTACATATGAATAGCACAAAAAGGAAATTTAAAAATAATGTAATTAACTTAACTTACTTTTGACTGTATTGTGGTAGTGTTGGAAAGTTGTATAAAACTACATAAAAACCTCAAAAATCCTAAGACCTTTCTTGATAATTTGCACTATACTGTATAGTCAAACAGTTTAAATATTTATTGCTATATCATTAAAAGTGTCAATTTTTTAAAAGGGCTTTTGTTTTCCTTGTGTTTTTTCATAAACATGAAAGAAAGATGTGAGGGCACTGCATTTTCAAACCTCATTAACTACAATCCAATCAACAGATGATTTTACGAACAAGTAAATGTCAGGACACTATTTCAAAACAGATGTTAAGAAGAAAAAACGAGGTACATAAATGTTAGTGTTTATGTAAGTCTTTATGACTGTAAGACAGCCTAATGAAGAGGATGAGCTGATACTGTACAGTGAGTCAGCAAACACACTGTCCCTTGTGTCAGGTGTGGAGTTACTGACAGAGTGTATCAGTCATCATTACACTTATACCTTTTGCATTTCTACACATTATATGCATGTACTACATAAAATTGTCTCAAGTGAAACTTGAGTACATGACCACAGTTCAAAGAGAATTCCCTGGAGTTTTGACCTTTCTGCTATGTGACAAAATGCCATACAAGATATCTAACCTATAATAGTGAACCCGGTGCTGTGGCCAAAGACATTTATCATTGTATTGTATGTATTGTATCTCTAAGGCATTTAATTTACTGATTCTGAGATCAATATGTTGACATTTGACCTTAATTAGCACAGTAGCTGGAGGGAAACTTTGTTTTATGATTAGCAAGTTCAATGATCCTATAGCAATGACCTTGCAACTACCCTGAACTCCATAAAGAAAGATGCAACAACTCTATTCAACATCATAATAACCTAAGCACAATATATATAAAAAAAAAAAAAAACGAAACAGAAGAAAGGCAAGGAGAAGTTCAAAATCTACGAATAATACATTTATAAGTAAACAGTCTGTTAAAATTGATGTAATGGATTTTCATTCTTACATGTAAAATATTTCCCCCCGCAAACAGCTTTAATGCTATAAGCTACAAGGCTAAAAGTGGCTATCTGCCTGCTTACTGCCCCACCCTGATGGGCTTTCTGCTAAAGGCTAGCTGTTCTCAATATGCTCAAGTGATAGTTCAGAACACTGCTGCACTCTTCACTTAAAATATGATATGCCTGTCATGAACATGTTTGTTTCAGTGCTTTTGAATTATCTAACATTACAATATTTTACTGTTGGCTCTGAGGTCCTGTACATGAAAGGTGCCTATGTTCTGGGTCACCCATCTCCCCTCATAACATGTTCAAATCACACATCTATCACTCTGAGTATAAAACAAAGGCTCAGGATGGGCAGCTGTGGAAAAGGTTTAAGCTCTGGTACCAGCAGGAGACAACTTTAATGGAATCATGCTCCACATCCCTCCTGATCTCACCCCTCCTATTTCTCCTCCAGCACAAAGATTCATCACCATAATAAAACAAGTGTCTCGTAGAACAGGGAGGGGCCAGACAAGAGGGAATTCTAGCTTTGAACACAAAATGACACAATCAACAGCCCAGAGCAGTATATATTTAAAACAGCACACACATGTGAGTTGTACATAACTGTTCACACAGAAGAAGCCTGAAACCACACCTTACAACACACAACAACACCTGAAGTGGCAGGCGGTGGACAAGGCCAAAACAGGAACAGTGCTAAACAGTGATGCCTAAAGGAGCACACTCACTATTAACCCTTTGCTCTCCACTTAGCCAGCAAAAGCATCATATACTGTATGCGCAGTTATAAACACACAGCCAATGTATGTAAACAATCTGCTTTCTACTAAACTGTGTGCAGGTTCATATCCTGGTGTCTTCCCTGCATGCCTTTCCTCAAGGCCAAATATAGCATCAAAACAAGCACACACTTACTTCCCTATCAGCTGGATCTGATCTCAGGGAAAGCTCTGTGTGCGTGTGTGTGTGTGTGTATGCGGCAGCTTTTCCCTCTCTGCAGGCCTCTTTGACAAAGCAGGACGCCGTTCACCGCCTTGCCAGTCACCGCTATCCCCGCAGTATAACCTTGGCAGTAAGGGCACAAGGGTCTGGCTCAAGGAAAAGCACAATAACAGCACCAGTGAGAAAGGAGAGAAGTGTGACACTCACCTGATCTGCGCTTTACTCCATCGCGTGCTCAGGGCGTGAGTGAGCCTGTGATGTGGGGGAGGTGTGTGTGTGTGTGTGTGTGTGTGTATGCTGAGACACTGCGGCCTCGAGGAGCGCGGAGCAGCGGATGCTGATGATGCAGCGCCTTCAGCCGAGCAGCCCTGTTGCCTGGGAAACTGTGTAGTGATGGAGCGGTCACGCTGGCGCTGTGATTGGTTGGCGAGGTGTGGCGCTTGAGGTGGGCGGGGCTACAGAAGACAGGACAGCAGTGACCGAAGATTACCCTCATATATATGAACCTAATAATCTAATCTATATTTACTATGCTTCATAACTATTCGGCTATTTCAATATTACACATTAAATGTTATGTTATAATTTAACTAGTCTTAGTAAAAAAAATAACATAAAAATAAAAATCACTGTTCGTTTTTAAATGCACAAATAATTTTCACCTCATTCACTCACTCACCGTCTATACTGCTTTATCCTGTATACAGGGTCGCCGGGGGCGTGGAGCTAATCCCTCGACTTGGTGCCTATCAATCGCAGGGCACATACACACATACACACACTCACATGCTCATACAGACAGTAACTTGAGCTCAGGATCAAACCGTTGACTCAGTGTCAATGAATACATTTACCAATGCATTAAAAAAGACTATGACATATCTAAATGTAAAGCAGTGGCCAAAATCAAAGCTTAAAATTCAAGTTCATTTTTGTTACAGTAAAGCAAAGGATGGATACACTTTGTTATTGAATTTGCCTACAATTACCACTGGATGGCGATAATGTTGCAAGAGTGGAAAGGAGGCATAGCTTTAAGAGACAGTATGTGCATTAATCCAATGACATTTGGAGTGTGAGTATTCTAAGTACAATGTGAGTATTCTAAGTTACAGATGTAATTCAGCAATTATCTGGTCAGATCGATTTAGTTAGTGCTTCTGTTGACATACCAACAATTGGCGGAACAGATTTTAAAACAGTTTGCAGAAAAGCACAATCCATTGTTTAATTTTACAAAGAAAATAATATATCCATATACATATATTGAATATTGTATATATGTAATAGGATTCAGTTATTTGTCTAATTTACCTCAAAGCACAATGATTTATTTTTTTGGCATATCTAAGTTAGGAAACTGGGGTCAGAGTACAGTGTCAGTCATGTTGCTGGGCCCCTGGAGCAGATAGGGTTAAGGGCTTTGCTCAAATGCTCAACAGTGGCAGATTAGCAGTGCTGGGACTTGAACCCCCAAGTTTCTGATCAATAACCCAGAGCTGTAACCAGTTGACCCACTACTACCCCTTAATAATAGTTTTGTTTGTGTGTGTGTGTGTGTGTGTGTGTGTGTGTGTGTGTGTGTGTGTGTGTGTGTGTGTGTGTAAAAATAATGTATATGTAACAAATATTGCACTGTAGAGAAGTACAATAGTCTTCAAAGTCTTCATGTCTGATATAGCATAGAGTTTGTCATGCTACAGTGTATGTTTTTTGGGGAAGGGAAGCATACTGTTCTTTCTTACAAAGCCGTGTATGCTAAGAATGTAGTAGCAGTTGTATGTTCTCAACAAAGAGGTTGGAGAAAGCTATAATTGAGTTTAAGTCAACTTTCTCCTGTTAAGAAGTTGACAAAGGATTAGCCTGTTCCAACAGGTTTTTACCTTATTTAAAAGCCTTGTACCAAACGATAACCGTTGTTCCACTCACTGGCTGGCAAAAAACACAGATACATTTCTTGTCCTATGACAGCCTAAGAGCAACTTAAGAAAAAAACAGGCATTACCTAGCCATGCTCACTATTAAAGATAGTTAAAAATGAAAAAGAAAAAAATTGATAGACAGTTTTGTTATTTATATTTAAAAAACTACAAATACTATGATTTGCAGCATTGTATCCACAAAAGCAATATTCATAACCAAATGTTGGCCTGCTCCTTTCACTGTTAACTTTTTGAAAGTATTTGCATGCATCTACTTTGCTACAGGGACCAATTAAGATATGAGAAAATATATCCTTGCAGATAAATGATCCATATCAAGTGAAAGTGATCTCAAGCCTGAACAAAAGATTCCAATTAACTCAAGGAAAATGATCATATTACTCTGCCATTTATTACCGTTTCTGCCTTGGAGGACAGATGCAACAGTGAGAATTCCATTAGATGGAAAAACCCCAAAGCATCTGAAATATGGCAGCGCGAGATACTGAGTGACTGAAAGCCAGGAATTTCTTTTTGTCCTTTTCAAATGTAAAAATAAAATTGTCAAAATAAAAAATAATATGAAGTATATATTTAATAATAACAACAACATTAATAATAATTACTATTATTATTTAATATACATGCGTGTGTGTGTGTGGGGGGGGGGGGGGTACATTAATGTGTGTCCATAGATTCAGCTAACCGCCACAGGAGCGGGTTACAAAAAATATGCACTAAAATAATATTCCATTGAAATGTAAATTATTTGGCTTACGTTTTGAGTATATGCTATTAAAAAATAAATCGGATGACGCCGATCTCTAAAACGCTGCTGAAAATGTGTACGGCAACGTACTATACCGAACCACCGCATAATGCTGCGGTAGAGCTTTTCTGAAATGATTACATCACCGTTTTACTATAGTCGCTGTTGCCTAAAATGTATGAAAAGCACGCCATTGCGGCTCTAAAGGAAGCGACTAGCCGGTTGTCACTACTTTGTTAGCAGAGCCAACATGGCGGCAGGAGCGCGTCAGTTTTCCGGCAGCCTAGTTACACAGGGGTGGTCAGAAGCCCTTTAATCGATGTCAATGAAATACACAGCCTCTAAGTGGCTAAGATCGGTCACGTGGAGGACAAACCAATCAGGATTGAGTACCGCTCCAGGTGGCGTCCCTCCTCCTTGTATCTCTGGAGTAGGTTTATTTTGGTTTACCCTGTTCCCGTGCTGCCGCCATTAGACGAATCGGCACTGGAAATGGGAATTTATACTTCATAAGTTCCCAGAAACCTCACTTAAAAAAAAAGAAACCGGGGATCACGGATAGTAGGATCGTTGCGGTGGAAAAGGTAAGGGTGGGGTAAAAATAATAATAAAATAATGCGTGTGTGTTGCTAACGGCTAAATTCTAGTTGCAGGGGGTTTGTGGGGTTGTTTATAGGTAGGATCGGTTTCGTTCGGACAACTCGGTGCATGAAAGCGCCGGGATGTGTTACTACAGAAATGCAACTCAAGAGGGCTCTGTGTCCTGAGAAACCGAGATCGGGGACCGAGAATATGGAAATAAGGCCTGTAGATTTAGCTTGTCCATTGATTTTCTCCGCCTGTTTTCCGTGTTGCCTACACAAGCTCAGAATGCTGCTGTAGATCCCGTGTCTCTCTCTCTCTCTCTCTCTCTCTCTCTCTGTCTATCTATCTCTCACACACTCACCTTGTCTATCTCTCACTCACTCAATCCAAGGAGGCTGCTTAGCTGACCTAGCTAGCTACAGTGATCGTAAAAAGGGCAGCCTATAATTACGTAGAAGTCAGTTACTACGTAATTAAGCAAACATGTTTGCAGTGCTTATTGAGTTTCCATGTTTGTTTTTAGTTTAATTTGAAACTCATTCAAGCTTAGCTTTGTGTTGAATTTGAGAATAGCAACTAGTTTATGTTTTATATTTTAGCTATATACAACACCACAACGGGAGCAGCCGAAAGACTAATAGTAAGCTGTCACCTGTAAATCAACTCTTCAGGTAACTTCGACTATTGGATTCGCTATGACAGATATCTTCGCTAGCTAACTCCCTAACTAACCAAACTAATTTAATAACGCTGCCCAAGTTTGTACGTCAAATTAGTAAAAAAAAAAAAAAAAAGAAAAGAAAACGTCCGATAGTGCTCCCGTTTATTTTACTATTAATTTAACAATTGTTAATAAAGAGTTCGCTAGTTGTTTTTACAGAATACCTGTGTTTGAGCTAACATGGCTAGCATATCATGCATCTCGGTGAACCTACCCAGTGAGCTGGAATTATCTGTATTTTGTGTTTGTTTTTTGCTCCCCTATTTGGACTTCACACAAGAATGCTCCAGAGTTGTGAGCAAGTTTCCCGTGGGACAGACCCTTTCACATAGTCTGTATTGTGTTTTATTTGGTTGCTGATTCACACGGAAGGGCGAATAGGCCAGTTCCTGTACAGTGAATACACCGCTCTGAAAACCTTGCAGCCCATGTGTGTGTGAGTGTTTGTGAGAAAGAAAACACAGCTGCACTGCCACCACATGTAAAATATTCAAATGGATGTGATGTGCGTCTGCTGCACCTTACTCAAATGTCATGCGGTGTCTCTGAGCTCTTTCATTGACAGCCTGTCTTTAATGGCTCTCCGTGACATGAAGTTATTTTGTTTCTTGCAAAATTTCTCTGATTGCTATTAATGTTCTTTTTAAAGCTTGAATGTGACTTTCATGTTGCTGAGCAGATGATTGACTGATTTGTGTGTTTTTTTTTTCTTAGAGCATCCTGCCAGGCTGAGTGGCCTTTGGTCAGGCGCGAGCCAGTGGAGGGCGGGAGGGACGGAGGGAAAGGGGCATTTAGGAGTTCTGTTTGAGCGAGGATGACTGATTTCCAGCCTAAGTGGAGCTGCGATTATTGCACGTACGAGAACTGGCCATCCGCCATCAAGTGCACCATGTGTCGCGCCCAACGCCCCACCGGCCCCATCATCACCGAGGAGCCATTTAAGAGCAGCTCGAGCCTCAGCTCGCACCTGTGCTCCACACAGGAGGGCTCCAGTGTTCTCATCTGCCCTGATTCTAGTGCCCGACCCCGAGTGCGTGTGACCGACGAGACACCAGAGATAACCAGCAAATGGTCATGCCACATGTGCACCTACCTGAACTGGCCGCGTGCCATCCGCTGCACACAGTGCCTCAGTCAGAGGCAGCAAGGACCTCAGCAGGGCCCTCATAGGCTTTCAGATGGCCCGCACACTTCTGAACCAGGCTGTCGACTTCCTGCGCCGACGGCCCCCGATCCCTGTGAGGAATACAATGACCGTAATCGTCTAAACACGCGTGTACAGCACTGGGCTTGCTCAGCCTGCACCTATGAGAACTGGCCCAAGACCTTAAGGTGTGTAGTATGTGACCACCCTAAGCCGAGTGATGCCGTGCTCCAGGAGCCACAGCCCGAGAGTACCATGGCCCTGTCTATAGTGAACGAGCAGGAGAGGACAGCAGGGGGAGGGGGTTTGGGGGGCAGTAAAACAGCTCAGAGGAGGCCTTCGCCCCCTCTGCCTGCTGGCCAGGCTGAAGTGCAGATTGAGCTGGCATCTGGGGCAGTCGGAGCCCAAGAAGGGCATGAGACAGACTTTAAGAAACTCAAGCAGATCAGGAACAGGATGCGAAGGAGCGACTGGCTCTTTCTCAATGCATGTGCAGGTGAGAGGAAGCCTGACAGCTTCAAAATGTTAATTGTCCTTGAAACGTTATTTTTAAATGCAGTCTGCCACCTATTTCTTGAGTGATTTATCCTGTGCTTTAGTTTTTTGTATTCTCATTTTTTAAATGCTTTATTGTACTTGAATTTCAATCATCAGCACTATACAACACTGTAGAAAGTGGGAAGTTTGTTTTATCATATCTTGTATTTATTATATCTTATATATTTGACCATGATTCGCCTACAGCTGCAGTTCAGAACTCAGTAAAAATAGTTTCTTGTGATTCAGTCTGAATCTACATAGGAGATTGAGCTCATGAAATAAAAAATTGTATTTTGTTCAAGTCTCTTGACTTTGTGTATACATATGATGGCAAAAGTATTTCCGTTGTACAGTATAGTAACACAGAAATTGATTCAGTTACATGATCCTTTACTTCTTTGCTCTAAACTATTAATACATTGGTAGGCAGTACAGTGTTGTGTGTTTTAGGAACAAAAAATTTTTTAAGTTTGTTTAGAATTGTTACAAATCCTAAAAAAGAATATTATGGAGCCAGGTAATTTACCTGTTGATTCCTGTTCCGAATGTAATATACATTAAAATGTAGTGAAGTTAATTTCTTTCCATATCCCTGCTTGTCAGGAAGCATGGGTCAAATCGCAGACTATACATATCCAGTTTGCATACATGTGTGTGTGGTATACCACCACGGTATTACCTGATTCACTCTGTAGTAGGAGATAGTTATCAGTAAAAGTGGTTTGTGTAGTTGTAGCCTTGCAGCTTTCCTCTGTATTCTATATTCAAAGCATCTCTTGTATGTTGAGTGGTGGTGGTGTGGTGTGTGTGTGTGTGCGCGCTTGCATGCATGCCCATGTGCACTCATTGGCTCTCTAAAATCTGTTGATTAGCTCTGTGTAATCATGTACAGCTGCATTCAAAACATTACAAGCTGCAATGGTCTGAGTTGTTTGAGGTTAATATGCAGCTGTATGTGTATTTGTGTTACATGATGAATAGGTGCTTAAGGGTATGGAAGTACATTTAATGGCAGCCATAATTGGCAAAAATGCTGCTTTGTGTCTGTAACATTTTGCCCCTTAGTTCAGACAAATCTTGGCCTCAGTTGTTGGAAATATTTGCTTTTGCTCATGTATACTGATCACAAAGTCACAATGAAAAATCATACATGGTCCAAAACCTACTGTTAGATTCATTTAATTTAGCAGCAGATGTAGCATATCTATAATGCTATTGCTTGTTGTGGAAATCCATTTTGCTCTTTGACCCGATCCCTCCCCAGCTTTATGTGGGTAGTAATATGTCATCATCAGGATCATTGTGTCTCTTAAGCAATTTTGTGACAGCGTTTAAGACATTAGGTAATCAACATTGTAAAACCCATCTTTTCAAATTGTATCACAATGACTCTGTTCAGACTTGATATCGTCTTCTCTGGAAATCTGATCTCATCTGAATTGGACAGCAACATTGTATTGTCTATTACCTGCATTAAGATTTCTTCCAGAATAAATGCTTGCTGCTTTTAAAACACATTATTCTTATAAATGTTTAAAATCTCAGACTTTAGTTACCTAATGTAGGTTCTGTCAAATCGCTGATTTCCTTTTTTGGTGAAATGATCCTTCACAAGACAGAAATAGGGCTGTGTGTCATTTATGGCTTTATTTTTAATCTTCAATGTAGGTAGTTAATCCTTCATGCACACTTATAAGAATATTTTCAACAAGCAATTTTACTGTTTATGTAATGTGCTGTGAAGCTTTAAACAGCACAAACATCTGCAGCACTTCCATTCTAGCCGTCTGTAGCTAGACACTGTATATGATAGGATTTAGGGGTCACGGCTGTTGGTTTAGATGAAATGATTTAAGACGTTTGTGACATTTTTGTGTTCATCGCCTTAATCCTTTTTTGATTTCTTGTCGTATGGCCACATTATTTTTAGTCTGTCTAGGAAAATTTGGCATTTTTAAAGGGTTAATCTCTTAACTACTAGTTTAATATGAATTTGACATTGACAGTGGTGTAGTGGTTAACATTGTGGCTTCCCAGGTCCAGGGTTAAGGGTTCTCGCCGCTGGTCTGAGTGTGTGTAGTTTGTATATTCTCCTCATGGGTTTCCTCTGGGTACTCCTGTTTCATCTCATAGTCCACAGACATACAGAATTGGCATTCCCAAATTGTCTGGTGTGTGTAGACCTACAATCATTCATTCATCCATTCAGCTTACCCGGCGGGGGGAGCACGGGCTAGATCCAGGATAGGCTTCAGCCCGTTCTCCCCCCGCCGGGTAAGCTGAATGGATGAATGAATGATTGTAGGTCCAGATTTGTTAAACAGCAAAATAAAATTGTAAACCTATAACTGACTGATATGTGTTTACATGTTTTCTATGTACATTGTTTAAATGTGTGAAATCACGAAAGAAGAGTGTAACAGCTAGGTGATGTCAGTGGGTGACTGGTTTAATTACTGTAAAGCAAGGAATATGCAAACCGAATTTTAAGTGTAATTTACTTCATGATCAGCTGTTCCTATCCTTTTCTTTACCTAAAAATTAGGTGGTCTGCTATCAAAGGTGCCATGTTCAAAGGTGTTTAACATTAAATTCTGACCTGTTTTTTCCATATTCATTTTGATCTCCAACCCACATTTCTTTAGCATATAGCAAAATTACAGCAGTTGACTTCACTTTTCCAGTACATTCAGACAGGACTGTATATGTAACGCGTGAGTGTTTGTGTAACATATTTATTTCTCCCCTTTTGCAGGTGTGGTAGAGGGTGATTTGGCTGCAGTCGAAGCCTATAAGTCATCAGGTGGTGACATTGCACGTCAGCTGACCTCAGACGAGGTCCGCCTGCTGAATCGTCCATCTGCATTTAACGCCGGCTTCACTCTGGTGCACCTCGCCATCCGCTTTCAGCGCCAGGACATGCTCTCTGTGCTCCTCACTGAGGTCAGCCAGCACATATGCTCTTTTTGAGTCATCAGCATTCATGAAGTAGTCTATTTATTATCACCTTTCATACCGGTTTTAGGGATTTTTACTCTGACACATGTTTTTTTGTGTGTGTTTTTTCTTTTGCGCATGTTCCTGTCACTCAGGTGTCTCAGCAGGCAGCTAAGTGTATTCCAGCCATGGTATGTCCTGAATTAACTGAGCAGATCCGTCGAGAGGTGGCTGCTGCGCTACACCGGCGTAAAGGAGAGTTTCCCTGTTACTTCTTCACTGATCTCACTACCTTTACTCTTCCAGCAGGTGAGACGCATCATTTTCACTTAACTGCATCTGGGTGTGAGTAACTGTGGCTTGCTCTTTATTTGACCCACCCATCACCTATGTATGTAGATATCGAAGACCTTCCTCCTAATGTTCAAGAGAAGCTGTTTGATGAGGTGTTGGATCGAGATGTACAGAAAGGTAAAACAAATGTATAATGTCAATGATATTTCACATGTTCTGTCACTCAGATTAAATTCGGTAACTGGAAAGTTCAGGGTCTTCACAGTGCAACCAGTTTAATTGGGTTTCAAGAGAAATATCCAGCCCTGATCAGTATACAAGCTTTTTAGTATTTTCTGATATGCTATCCAGACTTCATTATCCCAAATAGCCCCTGATGGCGTGCATGATTGCAGCCAGAAAGGCACGAATCCCCAGATAATCCACCTAAATTCCATTAAAGTGATCATAATTTTGAAAAACCCATTAGTGTGTGTTTGTGTAGCCTGCTGTGGTATTCTTTTCAGCCCCCTTTGTATACTTCTATTTTCTTTTTCTTCCTTGTCTTTTTAATGTTGCACTCTCAAACAAAAGATTCTTCCATAAATATCCAGTCCTATAATAAGCACATCTACTAACTGTTATGATATAAACCTGTCGCAGAGCTTGAGGAGGAATCTCCGATAATAAACTGGTCTTTGGAGCTGGGCACGCGACTGGACAGCCGGTTGTACGCTCTGTGGAACCGCACTGCAGGAGACTGCCTTCTGGACTCGGTGCTGCAGGCCACATGGGGCATCTACGACAAAGATTCCGTACTGAGAAAGAGCCTGCATGACAGTTTACATGACTGCTCCCACTGGTGAGGAAACACTCGCAGACCTGAAAGATCTGTAAAGAATCAAAGTAACTGTATTTACTTAATCAGAAGAAGAACAATTTTTTCCATTCATTTAAATGTGATTGATTTTCACATGAACATATGGTTTTCTTTAACCTGCCTGATGCCTTATGCATCTTTTACCTCTTAGTTGGAGTGTTTACTCAATTAAGCATCAAATACTGTAGTGCATTAGGAAATTAGATGAGCACAACAAATGTGGAGGACAAAATGCATGGGGGAATTCAGAAAGCTGCAGCATTGAATCGAGTACAGTGAAAACATCACTGCTACAGTCTGTGGCCAAGAACTGCTACTAACTGTTTATTCCAAAAAAAAAAGCTTTTGAAGCCATCCTAGTTAGACATTTTGGTAGGAATTTTTATCTGTAAACTTGTATCAGCCCTAATGTGAGACCACACTGACGGTAATGACCATTAGTTTAAGACACAATGTTTAACAGCATATTTGAATATTTTGCCTGTAGTCTGATTTCATGTGTCAGGCTGGATTTATCACTTACATACTCGCCCTACATAAAAATAAAGCTGTGACTTGCAGCAGAAGGATTAATGCTGCTGTTTATACAGAGACGGTATGAAAATAAGCTTTTTATGAACACTGTTTTAATCAAGAATTCTGTAACAGAAATGACGACGTTTACCGACATGCTAATAATTGTTACATGACAGTTATGTTAGAAAATGAAACAATTCAAGAACTGATACAGACCACAAATATTTGTCACTTTTGCAGATGAGTAATAAGCATGATGTCGCCTTAGGATTTGAAATGAGTTTCAGAATGAGTAAAGTATATGTGTATCTATCTTATTCAATTACAGATTTACAGAGCTGTGAAAAAGTCTTGAGACCTCTCTTGTTTCTTCAAATTTTTCTTCCTAACAGCCAGACTTTCTTGTATTTTTTTTTACGTAGTCTTGAGGCTTCCTGGAGAAATTTTGGCTCTTGTTTTTGGCTCTCATTTTCAGTCTAGTCCCTGCACCTGACCAGTTTCATAAAAATAGTTTTTGTTTGTTTAGCCACACAGTGATCTATGAATAATTCAAGCATAAATGCAATCTAACCTAAGGCCTGAACCAGTGAGAAAGCGGTGCAGATGATTGACAGATGATCAGACCGGTGATTAGTATACCGGTGATGCTGAACTCTGAATGATGGGAACAGATGAGAGAGGAAATGAGGTTGCTGCTGAGGTTTTTGTGCCTAACGATACAATTTTACAATTGTAAAACTTTTACAGCCTGTAAAGGAATAACATTTGCTCTTAATTCATTAATTGGATCCACATAATTTCATCTAATTTAATATGAAGAAATTAAGCATCGCTCAAGATGTATATGCACAGTGCTGTAATTTAAAATTGACTTGAATACACAGCAACCCCAAATGCTGCATCATGTATTTATAACTCTGCTCACTATTTTACGGTAGAAGGGTACAATATTTGGTTGGTTTTAATCCAATATTTATTATAGGTGACTTAGATTTTCTCCAAGGTGTCGCATCAATTTGTCTAGATATTAATAATTTAAGTAATGACATTTTATTGTTGTTAATTGCTAGCTGTTCTAGTTTTGATTTCTCTCTTTTGGGCGTCTATTCCAGGTTCTACACACGCTGGAAAGAGTGGGAATCATGGTACTCTCAGAGTTTTGGCTTGCACTTCTCTCTGAGAGAAGAACAGTGGCAGGAAGACTGGGCGTTTATTTTATCACTGGCCAGTCAGGTATGCGTGATTTCTTACACAAGTGCACACATTTTGTAAAGAGAAGCGGTTATAAGACTAGACATCCTACTCCTCACTTCAGTCTTGCATATAATCACCATGCCTTCAGGAATGACACAACATTTTATATAGCACAACATCATTATATGTTTCTGTGGAACTTATGTGTTTTGTCTTTCGCTGATTAACACAGTATACTGGGTGGCCCAAAAGTCTGAATCCATAGTCAGCAAGATGTAAAATTTGGCTGAAACTCTTCTGTGAACAATCCTGTTACACGTTTTAGTTCATCTTCTTCTGTTAGTTTTGAAGCCATCTTGGATACAAATAAAAATTAAAAAAAAGAGCCTTTGTATGCACACTCATGGGCCACGCTGTATACCAGCAATGTTATATTTAATCACAAATGTAAGACTTTTCTCTTTTATTTTTTCTCGTTTCAAAAAAAAAAAAAAACCCTCTCCTTTCTCTTTGTTCCTGGTAGCCGGGGGCGAGTTTAGAGCAGACTCATGTGTTTGTGCTGGCCCATATCCTCCGGCGGCCCATCATCGTGTACGGCGTGAAATATTACAAGAGCTTTCGAGGGGAGACGCTGGGATATACCCGCTTCCAGGGTGAGCTGGGGAAATGAGATTCGAATAAAATGAAGCAGTTTAATATTTATATGACTGTGTAATATGAGATTTGGTAGAATGTATATTTAATATAAATAATATTTTTTTAAGTGAACAGACTTGTGTTGACTGTGTTATCTTGAATATGTTTTGGCTCTTATCCCAGAAGCTTAACCTCTGATCTAAACTGATAAACAGCTTCTTAGTGGTCCAGATGAACTCGAAGCAGGATACGTTACTCAGTGTGTATATTTTTAAATAGCAATTCTGTTGTGATTGGGCAAGACTGCAAAGACAGCTGATGTATTTGCTTTGAAATGTTAATGTTAGCAAAACTGTTGCACATGGAGTGGCAGAGACTATGAATACATCATCACCCGACAGCTTCTGGGCTCATTAATTCTTTCATCATTGAGCATTCTGTGAATGACAACAGAAGGCTCATACATTCCCTGTGTTTAAAAAATATTGTGAAAAATTTCACACAGAGACTTAATCATGATTACGGCACTGCTCTCGCTCACACCTGTGCACCAGGCATCAGACATGTATTAATCTTAAATTCACACAACAAATCAATAAAGATGAATGTGCATAATAGTGAGCTTATCATGATGGCTGATTTTACCCGACACCGACCCATTATTACGTGACCGCAGTATGTTGGCGCTCTAACACCAGTCTACCGGTCATGGTGTACTACTACAGGGTGGGCCATTTATATGGATACACCTTAATAAAATGGGAATGGTTGGTGATATTAACGTCCTGTTTGTGGCACATTAGTATATGTGAGGGGGCAAACTTTTCAAGATGGGTGGTGACCATGGTGGCCATTTGGAAGTCGGCCATCTTGGATCCAACTTTTGTTTTTTCAATAGGAAGAGGGTCATGTGACACATCAAACTTATTGGGAATTTCACAAGAAAAACAATGGTGTGCTTGGTTTTAACGCAACTTTATTCTTTCATGAGTTTCTGACCACTTATAAAATGTGTTCAATGTGCTGCCCATTGTGATGGATTGTCAATGCAACCCTCTTCTCCCACTCTTCACACACTGATAGCAACACCGCAGGAGAAATGCCAGCACAGGCTTCCAGTATCCGTAGTTTCAGGTGCTGCACATCTCGTATCTTCACACCATAGACAATTGCCTTCAGATGACCCCAAAGATAAAAGTCTAAGGGGGTCAGATCGGGAGACCTTGGGGGCCGTTCAACTGGCCCACGACGACCAATCCACTTTTCAGGAAACTGTTCATCTAGGAATGCTCGGACCTGACACCCATAATGCGGTGGTGCACCATCTTGCTGGAAAAACTCAGGGAACCTGCCAGCTTCAGTGCATAAAGAGGGAAACGCATCATGTAGCAATTTCAAATATCCAGTGGCCTTGAGGTTTCCATTGATGAAGAATGGCCCCACTATCTTTGTACCCCATATACCACACCATACCATCACTTTTTTTTGTTCCAACAGTCTTTGAGGGATCTATCCAATGTGGGTTAGTGTCAGACCAATAGCTGTGGTTTTGTTTGTTAACTTCACCATTCACATAAAAGTTTGCCTCATCACTGAACAAAATCTTCTGCGTGAACTGAGGGTCCTGTTCCAATTTTTGTTTTGCCCATTCTGCAAATTGTGTGCGCCGATCTGGGTCATCCTCGTTGAGATGCTGCAGTAGCTGGAGTTTGTAAGGGTGCCATTTGTGAGTAGCTAATATCCGCCGAAGGGATGTTCGACTAATGCCACTCTCCAGTGACATGCGGCGAGTGCTACGCTGTGGGCTCTTGCTGAATGAAGCTAGGACAGCCACTGATGTTTGTTCATTAGTGACAGTTTTCATGCGTCCACATTTTGGCAAATCCAACACTGAACCAGTTTCACGAAACTTAGCAAGCAGTTTGCTAACTGTAGCATGGGAGATGGGTGGTCTCGTAGGGTGTCTTGCATTGAAATCTGCTGCAATGACCCGGTTACTGCATTCACCAGATATCAACACAATTTCGATCTGCTCATCACGTGTTAACCTCTTCGACATGTCAATGGCTGTGAACAAAGAGAAACTTGTAAATAACTCATGAAAGAATAAAGTTACGTTAAAACCAAGCACAAACACTAACCCACATTGGATAATAATAATTAATTTAAAATTAAAAAGTTAATTATGATCAGGTGATACAATTTCATATTCCTCATGTTCAGGTGTGTATCTGCCCCTGTTGTGGGAGCCGAGTTTCTGCTGGAAGAGCCCCATAGCACTGGGTTATACACGAGGTCACTTCTCAGCCCTGGTCGCCATGGAGAATGACGGCTATGACAACCGCGGTGCAGGCGCCAACCTAAATACAGATGATGATGTCACTGTTACTTTTCTGCCCTTGGTAGACAGTGACAGGAAGCTGCTACATGTCCACTTCCTGTCGGCACAAGAGGTGAGTAGTTTTCTCATGAAGATTGAGTTATGTGTGACCTGCACTGGCAAGCAGCTAAACTGTTTTGCTTGTTCGTCAGATGGGAACAGAGGAGCAGCAGGAGCGTTTGTTGAGGCAGTGGCTGGACTGTTGTGTGACAGAGGGTGGAGTTCTGGTGGCATTGCAGAAGAGCTCGAGGAGGCGGAGTCATCCTTTGGTCACACAGATGGTAGAGAAGTGGTTGGATGGCTACCGGCAGCTGGGCACATGCCCTGCCCTCTCAGATGGCGAGGAAGAGGAGGAGGACGACGATGAGTGAGAAGGAGAGGCTTCTCTTTACTCAGAGACTTGTTGCACCTTTACCCCCTCCTTGTGGAGAACACACATGTACACTAATGTACCATTATTTATCCTTGTCATACGTACACACACATCCAGTGGTCTCTTATCATTGATGCAAAAAATATTTTGGCCCACACAAAATAAAAGAACTTAGATTACAAATGGTACATGCCTTTCAGAGTATGACCTTTTGTTTTATTCCATGTATTAATTTTAGATTTGCTTTGGAAGCAAGAATTGAAGAAAAAAAAAAAACGAATTTCAGTAGTTATGCTAAGGGCACTTAAGCACACTTTTTATTTGCTTCAGCTCCATTTTTAAACTTTAGTTGTTGATAACACTTTTCATATACAGTACTTATATACCACTTGAATTTGAGATCAGGCTTTTGTCAAGATCCATTCACTGAGATATTTATTTACCTGTATGATAGTTTGTGAGCTACAGAAATGAATACACACCACTGTATGATAAAGTTTTGACTTCTCATGTGCATGAGGAATTCAATTGCAAACTCGATACAGATATCTGTGGGTAATCGCCGTTCTGTTCTTATCTCTCAAAATAGAGATGGCCTTTCCAAATGGATCATTCTTTTAAGTTGGTTGTTAAAGCTCAAGGTTACACTACATGTACATTAAGTCATGTTTCTACTTACTGTAACACATGGGTGTCTGGTCACGTTTGTTTGCAGTTTTAGATGTTATGATTTTTTTTCCTTGCTAATATTCTCTGGATGTGCTTGTTAATATAACATTCAAAGACTTGACTGAAACCAAAGTGAACATTGGTCCATGGTGTTGCAGTGATCAGAATCGTTTGTTTTGATGTCTTACCCCCCTCTTGTGGCTGTGTTCAGTCTTGTTCCTCACCCAAGTTTAAAAACACTCTTTAAGTTTTCATTTTTCCGTTATTATACAATTATGTCAAACCTTTGGCACATATTGTATGTCTCTGATGTGTGATGAGGTGGAGACCAAATCATTGAAGGATTATAAGCTGAATGTCTAACAAGTAAAGCTTCTTTAAAACTGTTTGTTTTTAAAAGCAGCGTATGTGAAGTCTTATTAACTAGTGTCAAGGTTGTCTGTTTTAGTATGTGTTCAAGGCCCTATCCAAGAAGAATACATGTTATATTTAATTTTTTGAAGGTAAAAAAATGTGGTAATTGCCAGTTCCTAAACAAGACACTTAGTCTGAAATGTAATACTTTTTATTTACCAGGACACAGAAATGACAGCCAGCTCAAACAAACAAGTGTAATAAAAAAAAAGTGTTAATTTAGTATGACTAGGTTCACTTTTGGACAATGCCAGTTTAGAGGTAGAGACCCTCTGGTGTCCCTTCCTGTTTCTTGTAGAGTACATTCTCTTTAGATTTCTTGAAGTCCTCATTTGTTACCTTCATCCTCCTTTCCCTCAGGGCCATAAGCCCTGCTTCTGTACAGATTGCCTGAGGAAAACACCATACGCATTTGTTACTTTTCAACTAAAATATAAAAGCATTGCTTATGTCCATTACTAATGTCTGCATCTCAACTTTCTACAGTACAATCACAACAATTAGTGATGTGATGCAGTTATATTCCAGAAGGTGGCAGTAAATGGTTATTTATCTGATTAACAGTTTGCATAGACAGGGCTTTGATATAAACAATGTCACAGGAGCAATTGTAGATTATACTTTTTCTATAGCATGAAACAAATGACAGTTACAATTAGACTCCCTCAGAACAATTTCAGGACCTTACCTTTATGTCAGCACCAGAAAGGTCATCTTTAGCAAGGATAAGCTCATCGAGCGTTACATCATCTGACAGGGTCATCCTGCTTGTGTGAATCTGGAAGATTCTGCGCTTGGTCTTCTCATCAGGCAGAGGGAACTCTATCTTACGGTCAATCCTACCTGCAGGAACACAAGTAAAATTGTATTAAAGCAAATATACAGTGTAGATGTACAGTGTGAACGATTAACAGGGACAACAATCTAACTTAAACATAAAAATGAACCCAGATGTTAACAATTTGAATGCATAGGACATCCCCTGTTAGATTACCAACAGACCTGGCCGGATGAGGGCGGGGTCAAGTGTTTCTATCCGATTAGTAGCCATGATTACTTTAACATCGCCGCGGGAGTCAAATCCATCTAGCTGGTTTAAAAGCTCCAGCATGGTCCTCTGGATCTCCCTCTCTCCACCAGAATTGGAATCATACCTGCACAGGGCACATTGCAAACCACTTGTTTAACTCACATTATCACTAAAATGTACTAAAGAAATTCATTTGGTCTATGTTAAAGTGTCAATATTGCCAATGCTATAAATGTGTCATTTTATGAGCTGACTAGATTAAAGTTGTCTAAGGTAAAGGTTAGGGGAAAACATTCAAAAGAAATATATATATATATATATACTTTTTTTTTTTTGTAGTGCTGCACATTATGCAATATATTACGAGAAGTGTTCAAGTCAGTTCGTGCAGAATAACAGAACACAGTCATGAGAGTACTTCCTTTATTTCTCTGTATTATCCCCTGCTACACTAATGTACTTATCCCAGCATTTCACTAGTGCCTGGATACCATAAGTATATGTCGTTTTCTCAGTATGCCAGAGCCATGATTGGATAATTCTCAGCAGAGTTCCTGTAATGTGCAAGTGGTGTTCGTGAATGAATGTGTCCAGATCCAACACACAAATTTCTCTTCCGCAAGTTGGCTACAAGTTGTACATTTATTTTCAAGGATCAGGTGTTACACTTGCTGAATGTCCACAGGAACAACAATCACCTCCAAAACAGCTTAGCCAGGATTGTCATTCACAGATTTACGGCCTTCTTTAAAACGTTTGCACCATTCAAGTGTTTTATTGTGGCCGAGTCTCATCACAAAAAAGAAATTTTACCATAAGTCCCAGTTTCAAATGAACACCACTCGTATTTGGCATATAATGTGCATATAAATGTCTGAACAATATTTAAGAAAACACGGTCCATTTCACTATTACTGTTTAAGGGATTGACAGTTTATACTGTAATATTTATGCTACAATTTATAACAGAGACATGCGGATTCCAAAACTCAAAATGTCTATACAAATACCACACCTCTCAGCGGAAGTGCAAAAAATATATATAGTACATAACTTTCGGTGTATATATACACTGAGTGGCTTTTACAGCTGTGGAGAATAAAAAAAAATCTTTCCAAACACAAACATCTGTCTTACCTTTTTGTACCTATGGCATCAATCTCATCAATGAAGACTATGGAGGGGGCGTGCTCCTCTGCAACTCGGAAAAGTTCTCGCACAAGTTTGGGACCATCGCCCAGGTATTTCTGAATCAGCTCTGAACCCACCACCCTCAGGAATGTAGCAGATGTCTGATTGGCAACAGCTTTAGCCAACAGGGTCTTACCTAAAAAACACAATATTCAGTGTCAACATATTAATCACACTCTCACCAAATCACAGAATCAATATTTATGCAAATCATTATAAACCATGCACTCGCTCTCTTGTATGTTTTGACTAACCTGTCCCTGGTGGACCATATAGAATGACACCCTTAGGAGGTTTTATTCCCATCTCCTCATAATACTCTGGGTGTGTAAGCGGAAGCTCAACTGACTCCTACGTACACATAATTCATATTTATTCATATGTATATACCATTGAAATCAAATGATGTTAAAAGTAAATACATGCCTACGTAAAGATAAGTAGTATGTCTCCTACCTTGATCTCCTGAATTTGGCTGTCCAGGCCTCCAATGTCAGCATACGTCTCCTGAGGAGCCTTTTCCACTTTCATCACCGTCACCAGAGGATCGGTATCATCCATCAACACACCAATCACTGCATGCACCTGCAAACAAACCCATTCACATCATTCTATAATAGGATTTTTTCAGTCACTTCGCTTTCCCTTTGGACTCATCCAGCCCTTTCTCTGCAGTGGACATGACTACATAAATAACCTCTGCCCATGTAAATGCTTCTTTTGTAAACATGTTGCTACATGTTCATAACTTTACAATACTCACAAGGTACCAAATGCACAGAAGAACATGGTGTTGCTTACCATAACGACTATGTAATTTTGTAGTGCTTTTTTAAGCAGTGCTTCACACAGTCTCAAAAATGTCATTCTTAAAAGAGGCAGAAATAAACTAAATAATGCATAAACAAAAAGGCCTTGTTACCACAAAGATTGATATTTTTGCTATTAATAATTCCAACTGGGAAATTCCAGTGTTACAGAAGCAGACAAAAGACACTGGACAATGCAGAAACACAATATAACAACAAAATGTTTAATATACACTCTTTCATGCACTTTTTTTTTTCTTTTTAAGAGTTGTGCTGAAGCATTTAAAGTATAGTGCACACCTTAGTTGCATTTTCTGAGATAAGCTGCTGTAAATATTGAGTCACACTGAATTAGAAAGGATTGTGTGATTTGAACATGTTCTATTCCTGTCATTTCGCTACCACAGTTAAGCAGTGCTGCTCACTCCAACACTCTGATCTTTGCACTTACTGCGGATATTATGAAGATATTCCGCCTAAAGGAACAGAACTTTCTTAGCTTTACATGAACATGTTTAAATAAATGGCTGTTCAAAATATAACAGTGTCTGGAGCAGTTGGAAAATTGCATTACCTTGTGATTCAGTAAAACAGAACAGCCTGGTTCCAGAAGGTCTTTATCGACGAAGGAGAGAATGCTGACATAGTGCTCCGAACCCACTGAGGTAGATACAATAGCATGGTTATCATCAATGATCTCTTCCAGAGTTCCTACTGACATGGGCGTGCCTCTCAGATCATCAACTTTGGATCTCTCCTCCTGCAAGAACCAACACCACCACCACCACCAGAAATTGGTGTAAGTTGTAGTATTTAATCAAACTGACTTTGGTCACTTTGTGACAGAAACATAAAATAAAATAAATATATAATCTATACATAAACTTGGTTTCCACTTGAAATGGAAAGTTCAACAGTTATTCTTCAATTATACCTCCTGTTTTTCTTCAAGTGGCTTCATCTGCTCTTGGTTCCTGATGAACTCCTCCTCCATCAGCAGATAGTCCTTAATCCTCTCCTGCTTCAGCAGCTTCAGTCTGCACTGTGTGTGGGGCGTGACTAAAGAAAGAAACAAGCAGCTCGCATCACATTTGTGTCTACACATTAAAGTGATCAACTAAAGAGGTTTTATATACCCAGAGGAAGCTTGCTTGCAGCATCAGGGCCTTTCGTCCTCTTCTTCCTTTTCCCTACCCTTGTGGGAATCGGGGGCTCATATTTCTTTTTTTTATCCTTTCATTGAAAAGTGTTTAGTTTTTGTTAATCCATTACATACAATTTAAAAAATATTGACGGAAATGACAGTCTTAAGGAATTCAAAGTAACCAAGTACTTACTTTATCATCTTTCTTCCCCCCTCCAGGGCCATGTCCTCCACTCTGATTCTGTCCCTATTCAACACAAGCGTACAGCATAATTATCATCCTCACATCATGCTGACTTGTAAGGTTATATTCGTTCATTCATTCATTCATTAATTCAAAGGCTTTGTATTCCGCTAATTGGGTACATACAATGCTATAACTAATATAAATATGCAGCAACTAGATAAACGCTGTTATACCTGACAGAAAGCTACCGAAAGCCAGGGTTATTCTTCTAACATTACAAACTTAAACGGCCAAAACTACCGTTTCATAGATCTGAATAAGTATGACCTATCAAGAACTCACAGTACTGCGGAAATTAATCTAATTCAATCACATATTCATTCAAAACTAAAGTGTACAACTAGACAGGACATAAAATTGCTTTCTCACCATTGTCGTTGATTTGTTACCTACTGCTTCCGGGTCAAAAAAAAAAAACACAACTTCCGTTTCTCACGCCGGTATTTTTCTTTTTTCTTAAAAAATAAATTAATAAATAAATTAATAAAATAATAATATATAATGTTATAAAGATGTAATACTGGAGAAGCAGTCAGTATATTAAGAGCGGCGAAAGTATCGGGAGTCAAATTTCTATGCCTTCTTTCAATCTATTTGCAACACACTACAGTATTATAATATATGTTAATTTTCACTGTTTTGTAATTCTAGATGGCACCTCGGGGGTCGAGGGTTTGATTCCCATCACGGGGTCTGTGTGCATGAGTTTCCATGTTTGGCGGGTTTCTAATTTTAAAAAAAATATTAATAAAGTTCACTAAGGTTAAACAATGACTTACCAATATTTATTATTAAATTGAGCTAGTGTTCACTGTAATGTTTCCGCCATCCATTGTTAAATAATAGGGAATATGAGATAGATATGTACATAGATATACTGTACATATGCAACCGAGCTAAATAATTCAGGATGGAGCTGTAAACTCAGTTGTAACCACAAGACCAACCACTAGGGGGCCTCAGTGACATTTTTGACATTTTGCCTTCACTTTGTGTTCCTGTTCTGATAACCAACCACAGATCACTTATTCAGCAGACTAATTAATAATAGTATCATATTATCATCATAATAGTATCATATATATCAATATATCACTTATAATAGGGCACTGGTGGCTCAGTGGTAAGTGTTTCACCTGCTATGCGGAATTCCCAGCCAGTGTCATGCACCGAGCTTGTATGTATGGTCCGCTGTGGCGATCCTTTGCCAGGAGCAGCCTAAACACAAACATTTGTATAATGTATGTGTTAATTCAGTATATATACACTATATTGCCAGAAATATTCACTCGCCTGCCTTGACCTGACTGCGCACCAGTGCACGAAGCAAGGTCCATAAAGACATGGATGAGCGAATTTGGTGTGGAGGGACTTCACTGGCCTGCACAAAGTCCTGACCTCAACCTGATAGAACACCTTTGGGATGAATTAGAGCAGAGACTGTGAGCCAGGCCGTCTCTTCCAACATCAGTGTCTGACGTCACAAATGCGCTCAGACACATGGAGAATGGTCAAAAATTCCCATGAACACACTCCTAAACCTTGTGGAAAGCTTTCCCAGAAGAGTTGAAGCTGTTATAGCTGCAAAGGGTGCGCCAACATTATATTAAACTCTATGGATTAAAAACTTTCATTGAGTACATATGTTCAACTGTTTGTTGCCACAAATATCTAATGGGCCAATCACATGCAACACAGCAACTCAATGCATTTAAACATGTAGACATGACCAATACCCTCTGCTGAATCTGAGCTTCATAATGGCGGAGAAAGGTGATTTAACTGACTTTGAATGTAGCATGGTTGTTGATGCCACAACAACTCAAATAATATCTTGTTACAACTGAGGTATGCTAAAGAGCATCTCTGAACACACAGCATTTTGAACCTTGAAGCAGCTGGGCTACAACAGCAAAAGACCACACTGGGTGCCACTCCTCTCAGCTAAGAATGAATCACAATTTCAGTTGCAACATTCACATTATAAGGTCAGAAGTTCGCGTCTGGTGGAGTAATGATGTAGAAAAATTTTCTTGCTAAACTTCGGGGCCTTATCAATCGGACATTGTTCATATGCCACAGCCTACCTGAATATTGTTTCTGACCATATCCCCTTTATGACCACAGGACAATATTCTCAAACTGATTTCTTGAAAGTAACAGAATATGGGAATGATGTTGCAAACATGTAAAAAAAAAAAAAAAAAAAAAAACTCTCAGATAAGAAAACAACAATAAAGCATGATCACGTGTGTCTGCTATTTCGTTGCCTACATGACATTAAAAACTTTTTTGCTCAGTTTGGGTAGTTAATATGAATTAAAATTCAGTTCATCATATTGCTTATTTATATTATTTATTTATATTTATTTATATTTATATTATAAATGAAAAAGGATGTCATTTATAATGCACAGTCCTGGGTCCTATATATATTTATTTCAACAAAAAAGCAAAATAATAAATGGTTAAAATGCTCTGAGGTTTAAGGGCTACTTAGCATGAAATGTTCTTTCTTGTAAAGTGGTTTGTAGGTGAACAGAAAAATCATGAGTCATTTCTTGGTTGTGGTCACATAAAGAAAAAAAAAATACTGTGGGAAGAGAAAGGTAAGCCTATAAAAGACCCACAGCAAATGTTGTATTTGACAGACTCCAGACTATTCAGCTCTTGAGAAGTCTCATATTGTGTGCATTTTCATCCATTATGCTACGAAACATCCTTCTTGCTTCTTTCCTCATAGGCTCAGGTAAAACCACCAATTCTACTCAATGTGGTTGTTTTACTAAAATATTCTTGTCACTATATCTATTCTTAAATGCTCAGATCTAGACTTAATAAATTCATATAAATTCTATGATGAGACAGTTATAATGATCATGTTTTGTTCTCTCTGCTTCTCAGCCTGTGCCATGCACCTGGAATACCTGAAAATTGACTCTGAGGAACTTCCTGGTGGGAATTTGGTTTGTTCAATATACTGTCTATTTGCTCTTATTTTTGCTCTGGGTACAATGCATTTTCATGCATTAGAGTTTTATTCAGGCGTACTTTGTTTGTGCTATTTGACCTTTGCCCACTAGATTTCAGACATTTCTAATGATTCTGTTGATCAGAGTGAGGATTTGCCAATGACTAAGGGACAGATCCCTGTTGGGTGTTGGGCTTGTAAGTGGGTCATGAAGAAAGTGAAGAAACAGCTTGGTGATAATGAAAATGCTGTGAGTGATAAATATTGAACTATATATGTAAAATAAAAAAAAGTTGTGCCTAGAACTATTCTTATACAGTTTAAACTTTTCCACAGGAAAGTATTAAAGCAAAGTTGAAAAAAGTCTGTGACAAAATCGGGCTAGCAAAAAATTTCTGTAAGAAAATGGTTGATAAGAACATCAAAATCTTGGTGGATGAACTTTCTTCTGGTGATGACCCAGCAACAATCTGCGCTAATGCTGGCCTTTGCAAGTAAGTTATAAAAATTGTTCCGACTAAAATATTTTCACTAATTTGTTTTAAGAACAATTTAATGAGAGTAACTGGTTTCCATTATTTTTCATTTTTTTTTAAAAATCACAGGGCGGTAGGCATGCTGGAATTGATCCAAGCTTTACCACAAGTCTACCAAGAGATCTGAAGGAGCATATTTGAGATATAAACGTTTGCAATCCATTCCTTGCTAATAAAATATTTGAAAACAATAATACTGTGTCCCTCTTTGGTTCTGTGTGTATTAAATGGTTAATGATTGAGTCTGTAAAGGTACATTAAAAAGTAAAAAGGTCTGTAAAAAGTACATTCTCAGATTTATTAAAATAAATTCTTTAGCAGCTTTTTTTTTGGCGTGTAATTTAATTTGAAAGTGTAGATCACACCAAATGCTACCAGCATTGAGAATGATTGTGGAAATGTAATAAAAAGAGCTCTGAGAACATGGACTAAAGCTTTGGATGGGTGCTGCTCTGCTCTAAACATTTATATTCAAGGCATTTGGCAGATGCCCTTATCCAAATCGTCTTACATTTTATCTAATTTTATATCTGAGCAGTTGAGGGTTAAGGGGCTTGCACAAGGGTCTCATAGTAGCAACTTCGTGGTGCTGGGGCCTGAACCTGGGACCTTCCAATCAGTAATCCAACACCTTAACCACTGACCCACCACTGACCAAACACCATGCGCTGAAACACACGATAAAATCTTTGGTATGAGATGTTTATTACCACATTTACAGCTTGGAAAAGAGATAAGAAGAGATTTAGGTCATAGGTGTGAGTGCCTTCTTAACTTTTTCTGTTAATTCTCCCACATGCAAAAAGAAAACATTTCCACACACACACACACACACACACACACACACACACACACACACACACACACACACACAGCCTTCTAGACACCTTCTTTGCTGCATCTGTGATGTGGACAATGATTCGTGCATATGTACACACACACACACACACACACGTGTGACGTGTGTGTGTGTGTGTGTGTGTGTGTATATGCACGAATCATTGTCCACATCACAGATGCAGCAAATTTTACAGAGAGGAGGTGCAGTGGCTAACAAACTGGTGTAAAGACAACACCCTGTCTCTGAACGTCAATAAAACAAAGGAGGTCATGTCATCAGCAATCTTGATGATGTGGTTGGATCTGTGTGTTGCTAAACAATTATGAGTCAACAGTGTGATCAACAGGGGACTGAGCACACAGCCCTGGGGGGCTCCAGTGCTCAGTTTAGTGGTACTGGAGGTGCAGTTTCCAATCCACACAGAATGAGGATCCAGATACAGAGGGAGTCCTTCAGGCCCAATAGACTTAGCTTCCCAATTTGGTGTTGGGGCATTGTAGCATTGAATGCTGAACTGAAATCTATGTACAGCATGTCTTTGGATTGTGAGAGGAAATCTGAGTACCAGGAGGAAACCCACCAAGCACAGGGAGAACAAGCAAACTCCATGCACACAGACCTGAGGTGGGAATCAAACCCGGATCCTGGAGGTGCAAGGCGACAGTGCTAACCACTAAGCCATCGTGGCGCCTACAGAATAATTGATAATGCTATATTTTGATATACAGTACAAGGTAAATAGCATGGAGTGCATTTCACCCCTTTATCATTTGATACATCGCAAACACACTGGAAGTGTACACATACGCAAAGGTTTATGATGAAAGGTATACAACAAAATTTGTTGCCATTATTAAGAATACTATTTGTTACACACCCATATTCAAACATGCCTTAAAGTAAAAACTATTTTTGAAGGAATCAGAATATTGGTCAGTTTGAGGGTTTGTCAGTGTCCTAAAGACAAATAACTATCAAACTGAAAATACTGGATCCTATCATTAACAGAATTATTGTTCATTTTTTTTTAATTATAGAACAGAGTGATGACTTAATTGACCAGGGCCTTCAAAAAGGGTCTGGGCCTTTATGATTCTATGATGCCTGGGTTATATGTTGCTTTAAAGGCAATTAAAGAAGAGTCAACAAAGTATTAAAAACTAAAATAGTAGCTACACCTTTACAGCTCAAAACAAATAAATGTTGTTGCATACATTTTATCATAAAACTATGAGTGTCTACTTACATCTTGCATGTGAACGTAAGATGAGAAGATGTCACCCGCCTTTACCCCCCAGTAATGTGGATGAAGTATAAAAAGAGAGTTCCATGTGGACGGTGGCGGCAGGGGTGGGGGATTGCCAAGCATGGTCAAAGAGTAAAGATTTTGTTGCACAAATTGAGACAAGAATCCAGAAAAGGTAGTTTGTTGAAGAAATGCTTTGCTTCATATACAACACTGTGGATTTGTTTGCCAAAGCTGTCAAATTTATTCAAGCACCAACTGGTCTGCAGCACAGTGGCGTAGTGGTTAGTATTGTGGCCTCTAGGGTCGAGGGACCAATTCTTACCTCGGGTCTGTGTTTGTGGAGTTTGCATGTTCTTCCCATGCTTTGGGAGCAGTGTTGCCATATTGTGTGTTCCCAGCGGTGGAATGGCACCCTGGCGCCCTAAGTCTACTGGGATAAACTCCAGGCCCCTGCGACTCTGTACTGATCTAGGTTACAGATCAGAATGCCACCAGTTCAAGCCTTAGCTATACCAGACTGCCACTGCTGGGCCCTTGAGCAAGGCCCTGAACGATGTGTGCTCCAAACGACATTGTAATATGACTGACAGGCACTCTGACCCCAGTCCCCAAGCTGGGCTATGTGACAAAAGAATTTTGTGCAGTAATGTACATGTTACAAATAAAGGCTTAATGTAACATTACTAAATATATACAAATTCTAAAATAAGGTACATAGATTGTTATTAAACATCATAAAATGTTCTTTTTTGTAGATGAACAACAAGATACCAAGCACAACTGTGACCTAGTCTTTATCTGCTGTATCAGCATTTCTTGGTTGTGGTTGCAGAAAGAAAAAAGCCTAAAAGATCTGCCTATAAAAGACCCTCATCAGATGCTGCATTGAAACAGACAATTCAGCTCTCGAGGGGTCAGATATTTCAACTCAGCCAACCAGTCGGCATTTTCAACCAGTATGCTCCGAAACATCCTTCTTGCTTCTTTCCTCATCGGCTCAGGTAAAACCGTCAAATCCTACTCGACGTACTGTATATTTTTTTACTAATAAAAAAATCTAATCAAAAGAAATAAATCTTGTCTATTGTCTATTCTTAGATGCTCAGAACTAGAAGGTCATATAAATTCTATGATGAGACAGTTAAAATGATCATGTTTTGTTCTCTCTGCTTCTCAGTCTGTGCCATGCACCTGGAATACCTGAAAGTTGACTCTGAGGAGCTCCTTGATGGGAATTTGGTTTGTTCAATAAACTGTCTAATTGATCTTTTTTTTTTTTTTATCAGTACAATGCATTCTTAGTGTCATTTAGTGTTTATTCAGGTTTAATTTGCCCACTAGATTTCGGACATTTCTAATGATTCTGTTGATCAGAGTGAGGATTTGCCAATGACTAAGGGACAGATCCCTGTTGTGTGTTGGGCTTGTAAGTGGGTCATGAAGAAAGTGAAGAAACATCTTGGTGATCATGAAAAAGCTGTGAGTGATAAATATTGAACTATATATGTAAAATAAAGAAAGTCGTGCCTAGAACTGTTCTTACACAGTTTAAACTTTTCCTCAGCAAAAAATTAAAGAAAAGTTGAAAAGAGGCTGTGACAAAATCGGGCTCGCGAAAGATGTCTGTAAGAAAATGGTTGATAAGAACATGGATGTCCTGGTGGATGAACTTTCTTCTGATGATGATCCAGCAACAATCTGCGCTAATGCTGGCCTTTGCAAGTAAGTTATGAAAAATACACATATCAAGTATTTGTTTTTAAGAACAATTTAATGAGAGTAACTGGTTTCCATTGTTATTATTTTTTTTATTATAGGGCGGTAGGCATGCTGGAATTGATCCAAGCTTTACCACAAATCTACCAGGAGATCTGAAGGACAAAACTCAAGAATGATTCAAAATGTCAATAAATATTTCACATGTGAATGTTTGCGAACCATTCTGTGCTAATAAAATATTTGCAAACAATAATATAATCTGTCCTGTCCTGTGTGTATAAAATGGTTAATGGTTGAGTCTGTAATAAGCCTACAGAGAGTACCAATTCAGATTTCTTCAAATAAATTTTTTGAACAATATATTTAATAAGTAATATAAGTGAGAAAATATAAGAATAATGTTATTCGCAAGAGTAAATCTCAAGAAATAGTACCAGCATAGGGAGTAATTGTGGAACTGTAATACAAAAGAATTCAGAGGACTTGTACTGTGGTTTAATGACTTCTACTTTGCTGAAGACAACCATACCCTGACTTACAAGTCGAGTTCTTTGGTGGGAATTGTTGTATAGTAGAGAAAGAAATTTGATTAAAAAAAAATAATCAACATAATAATTATTTCATTATCTCAGTTATAGTTTGGAGGAGAAAAAAAGGCAAAAAGATTAGACATTAGACATTACTTTAAACCTGACTTACTTTCCACCTCATTTCCCCACTTGCAAAAATGAAACATTTCTACAGTGTCTAGATTGTATAAAATGTATGTGTCTAAGCATGATACCTAGTTCCAGTCCATGTATATGATTCTATTTATACTTTTGATTAAATTACAATATCCGTCAATATCCAGTGAATAATTAAGCTACCGGCCACACTGGACAAGGCTGAACTGTGTACAGTGTAAGAAGAGAGCACCAGTCAGGGGGACAGAACAGAAGTAAGTGAAAGTGTTAGAAAGGATGTGACCTTTATAACAAACATGTTTGGCTTTACCAGAAAACTCATAGGGCAGAAAAAAGCAGCCATCTATGTTATGACCCAGGGCAAGTGCAGGGTAGTTTTGGAGTCAGTTTGGTGGTACAACATGTTGTTTAACTGGCTTTGTTGCGGTGAACCATGCAATATACAAGTCATGAACAGCGAATTATGAAACAGTAAAATATCTACTATTTTGGGAATTCATGTCAATTAAATAATTAACTCATTAAAAAAAGTCCTCTTCAGCTCACAGAATCGGATCTTGTAGTTCTTAGCCCAAATAAACCTCTTTCCACTGTAAATGTGATAAATGGCAGCTCTATTGGCAGGGCTATTACTGTGTATAATGCATATGTTAGGAAAAATACTTTTCTTTTTTTCTTTAGACTAAAATTAAGGCTCTTGATAGACATTTCACCTTTCTTGTCACCTTGTAAATATTATGCAAAGGGGGATAAGTTTTCTAAAAGTGTGAATATGTGAGTGCTTGGGGTTGGAACCCCATCCAGTGTGTACCCCACCTTGTGCCCTGAGTTCCATTAGATCCAGTCTCCCAAATCCTGTCACAGGATAAAGAGGAACAAATAACAAAACGATGTACCTTTAATTCAGTTGTACCTTAAAAGGTAAAAAAGTCTTTTCCGTATCATTTAGGGTACATTTATCAAAAAAAGATATAAAACTGTTGTTTTGGAACATTATTTGTACCACTGTGTACCTTTTTTTCTGAGAGTGATCCGGAAAAAAAAAAAAAAAAAAAAACTATATGAAGTAACATCAAGGGGGAAATAGTGTGGGCACAAAAATACCACAAACCTGAAGAGACACATCAAGGCATAGCATAAAAATCACTCAGTTTACAGCCTCTTATGTTAACATAATTATGTTGTGATTTATTTTTGTTTCATTTAATTTTATAGTGAAACAGTTGCCAAACACATTAAGGTGATAGATTAAAACTCTTAAAATACATAAGGGTTCCTCTAAATCAAACCAGACTAACATGTCCAGACTTTTAGTTGACCAAAACGACTAAAAAAATAGAATAAGATTGACTAAATATGATAAAAAACTAACAGGGACATTTATCCCAGGACGAAGATTAAAACTAAAATTGAAAATAGCTGACAAAATTAACACTGCTAAAAAGAACATGGAAACCTGAGGACAGAGACTGAGGTTTGCAAAACTGCATCTGAACAAACCACAAGACTGGAACAATTCCCTATGGACAAATGAGACTGAATTGCCAATGTCCTGTGCCATGTTTTGTGAAGCATTTCAGAAAAAAACCCTCATACCCACTGACAAGCATGGTGGAGGGGTGATGATCTGGGCGTATTATGCAGCCACAGGACCTGGGCACCTTGCAGTCATTGAGTTGAGTATGAACCCTCTGTACCCCACTGAACTTCTCAGAGTATTCTATAGGCATATGTGAGGGTCACGCAATAGAACAATGATCTGAAGCGCACCAGTATATCAGAATAGCTGAAAAATAAAAGAATCAAAAGTGTGGAACGGTCTAGCCAAAGTCTCATTTCCCTTCCCTTGATTTAAACTACAGGCACCTGCAGTCATACTCTCCTAGGGGCTTTACTACCTCATGGGCCCTGAATGGTCTCCATTTAGGAGATTTGACAAATTTTACTTGGCCAACATTACAGCTCCCTTTACTGTAGGTCATTCAGTGCTTGGCCTTATTACTCCTCAGTAGGGCTCATTAAAAGACTTTTGACCCTCTGGTGACATCTGCCCGGGAATCTGAGGGTCAGTATTAACAGCCTCATAATCTTTTACCCACACACATACACAGCCATAAAAGCAAATGGCATGTGGCATTCTAAAATATATTCATAAATGTTATTTTGTAAATATGCACATACAGTATTTGGTTTGCATGTATTCCATTGTGATTGGCAACACACGGGGCAAGAAAAACTAAGTGAACTTATTGGAATGTCATGGCGTTATGCATTAATTTGTCATAAAATGTGATCTGATCTTCATATACAGTAGCGAAATATAATGTGCTTAAAATAATAACACAAAAAATATTCATCTTTAATGTCTTTATTGAACACACTCATTGAACATTCAAAATGGTAGCGGAAAAAGTAAGTGAACACCTGGAATTAATAACTTTAATTCTTTGCAGCAATAACCTCAATCAGGCACTTCCTGGTTTAGCTGTGGATCAGACCTACATGTTGAACAGGAGGAATTTTAGCTCATTCTTCCAGGCAGAACTGCTTTAGCTCCGTCATATTCTTTGGGCGTCTCATGTATATGGCATTACATAAAATCTCCATTGGGTTGAGGTCTGGGCTCTGACTCGGCCACTTAAAAAAGGCGGATTTTGTTTTGTTCCAGGGTTTTGGATCATTGTTCTGGATCATGCAACTTCTACAGAGTTTCAGCTGACGTACGGTACGGACATTCTCACATTATTCTGAAGAATGTTTTGATACACTTGGGAATTCATCTTCCTCTCAATGACTGCAAGCTGACCAGGCCCTGATGGAGCAAAGCTAGGCTGAATCATAATGTCTCCTGCACCATACTTTACGCTTGGGATGATGTTTTTATTATGATATGCAGTGTCCTTTTTATGCAGTGCTTAGTATTATCAGTCCACAAAACATTTTGCCAATACTGCTGTGGAGTGTCAATGTGTTGTTTTGCTAACGTCAGACATGCAACAGTGTTCGTTTTAGTAAGCAGCAGCTTCCTTCCTGGGAAGGAACCAAAGACCCGTCTTTGTATTATATTGAAACAAAAAACGAAACCATAGCAAAATGAGCAACTGAGACACGTATAACTTGACAATAAATGCTATTATAAAAGCTGTATCGTTTAATTCCTAAAGAGCTTAATATTGTGTAAGTAATTTACAGATTATTACAAACTATTATGTAATTTTAACATAAGGTCATCATTGGTAATAATGAATGTTGCACAAAAAGACCAAAGGGTAATCTTGCTTTTGAACTTTTTGTGGTGATGATTGTTCCTTACACTGTACACAGTTCCCCTCTGAACTCAATAGTCTTGCTCCCTGTGGTTTGGAATCACTTCACATGGCTGAATACCCTGTGCGGTTTACATCACATGCAACTACTGTGATGTAGAACGACTATGTAATTGTTATACAGCTTGCGTGATTAGAAACACAACTCTAGGTGTGCAAAGAAAACTAAGACTGAGATTAAGAATGAGTCATAAATATCACACCATATATTTGGCACATGTTTGTGCTTTTAACACTGGTTTATCATGCACATATTTGTTAATGTTCTGCAAACTGTAATGTGACACATCTACAAGACTTATGTTCAGTTATCTTAATTGCACTAAATAAATAAATGAATAGTTAAGGAGACCAAGTGACACATACTGTTGAGTTTTTTATTGCAATATATCAAATTTTAATATTATTTCCCATCCACAAATTACGAATTTTAGATCCGTCCCATCCACTTTTTACATTTTACATTCAAGATAGCCACAGAACAGATGATTAAGTAGAACCAGACCTAATATCACTTGACGTTGTTTTTTGGCCTCATATGAAGTCAGGAGTCAGCTGCCCAAAACCACTGTTGCACCAAAGCTCGAGTTCATCTCTGCATGCAACATCGTCAGTTCTGTTACATTGCTTAATGTTTAACGACCTCGAATTCAGCACATGTACAAGTGCCATAGAGTCTGTGAATTTGAGCATTTGCTACAATTCATACTTTAAAAAAAATTGTCTTTAGATTTAGACTTTATCAAGAAATTGAATTTAAATCTGTAACCAAGTACTATGCATAATATATATATCCTGAATTGAATAGCATATGAACAAGAGCAACATGCTGTGATTTAACATCCAAAAATGGTTAAAGTCTTGAGCTTGACTCTCGGTACATCTGCATATTTCTGGGTTGTGGTTACAGAAAGGAAAAACTCTAGGAAGTCAGTGGGGTATAAAGACCACCAGCAGGGCAACAAATTATTCAGATCTCTAGAATCTATCTTTCCCATCTTTAACCATCGCTATGTTCTGGAACCTCCTCGTTGCTTCTTTTATCATAGGCTCAGGTATGATGTATAAGACAACTCTAATCTATGTGTTTTTTTTTAGGAGGGACTTTAAATTCTATGTTAAAAAGATATTGTTTTGTTCCCACTGCTTCTTAGCCTGTGCAATCCACTTGGAATACCTGAAAGTTGACTCTGATGAAGAACTCATTGATGGGTCTTCGGTAGGTTGTGTAAATTGCCTATTTGGTATTATTATTGCATTACAAATAACAACAAACATTTTAACATTTGGAATATGCAATTATAGTTTTACTCAGCCTTGATTAGTTTGTAATATTTGCTATTTGCTCAGTAGATTTTGGGTCACTTTTCAGGATTCTGTTCATCTGACTGAGGATCTGCAGATTCCTGAGGCACAGCTCCCTGGTGCTTGTTGGGCTTGTAAGTGGGCCATGGGTAAACTGAAACGACAACTTGGCAATAATTCAAATCAGGTCAGTAATAACCATTATACTGTTAAGGGTGTTCAATTCATACCGGGACTTGTCATCTCACAAGTCGCAGAAGAAGAGTTCCAAGCACATCGTCCTCATCATGATGGTAAGTTACACGTCTCCTACTACTGCATGGTGGTGCTAAATGTGTCAGGCTGCACAAATTGCATTTTTAAGGAGAAGAGTGTGCAGCCATGTTAGTGCAAACATGGAACAGCATGTTGTGATGAAATTTCTCAGGAATGAAAGCATAAGATCGATAGACAGTTACAGGACACTTCAAGAACAGTACGGTGATGAGACTCTTAGCCGCTGTACATCCGTGAATTGCCTCAGAGCCCACGGCAGCCATTATCGTGAACGTTCTGCTAATACTGGAAAAGTCAATGCATAAATTGTCACTAACTTGCAGAAGAGAAACATGTGCGTAAGAACTGTACAAACATTCACAAACACCACTTACATTTTACATGAACTCGGCTGGGAGTACCCCATCTAGTCCTGACCTCAAGTTGTTTCCATATGTTTGGGCCATTTAAGGAGTTCCTGGGAGGACAGATGTATAGCTGTATAGCTGGCAGTCCAATCAAGGCACCTGCATACTGAGGAAATTTTTTACTTTGATAATATCCAAGCACTAGTTAAAAGCTAGGATAAGTACATTAGTGTAGCAGGAGATTATATAGCGAAATAAAGGGAGTTTTTACTCTCATAACTTTGATAACTTTGCTCTGTTCTTCTGGATGATCAAATGTCCTGGTATGACTTGAACACCCCTCATATATAAATATATATATAAACTTAAAGTAACTATGGCAAGAACATTTCTCGAACATTTCCACAGGATACAATTAGACAAGCAGTGACTTCCGTCTGCGATGCGATCGGATTCCTGCGATTCCTCTGTAGGAAAATCATCAACAAGTACATGGATGTCTTGGTGGAGGAACTTTCTACTACAGATAATCCAGCAAGAATTTGCTCTAATATTGGCATTTGCTAGTGAGTTAAAAAAAAAAAAAAGCTCGTTCTGACTAAATAATTTTTCACTTAATTACTATCCAAGTTGGTTTTTAAGAGGAAATTAATGCGTGCTATTCCATATTTTCATTCAAAACGTATAGGTCAGTGAGCAAGCTGGAACTGATTCATGCTTTTCTGCAAAAATACCAGAAGATTTAAAGAAATCCATCTGAGGAAATAATGTTTGAAATACAAATGCTTTCGAATCATGATAATGTCCGCTATATTGTGCTAATAAACATATTTGAATCCAACACTTCTCTTTTATTCAATATCACAAAACATTTAATGCTAATTAAGTCTGTAAGAAGGCTTTAACCTTTTCTAATGCTTTGCCAGATTTATGCAAAGTTTTCTAGCAGAACCCCACAGAGCACCCCACCTTCAAATGACGTGCCATAGAACTCTCAGCGACTGTGTCACTGTAATAATGGAAAACACGGTGAACGTGGGCTGTGTTTTTGGGTGCTTCTGCTTTTGCACTGGACAGTCAGCCATTTACAGTAAGAGTTGCTGTAGAGCGGACAGCAGGAGGTGCAAAAGCGAAACCTTCTTCATGAGGAACAAAATAAATAATTGATAAATAAATAAATAAATGAAGAGCAAAAGCGAATAAGCGACACATTGTTGTGTGTTTTTTGCAGTATATCTAATATTCAATATTACTTCCCAGCCACAATATTTATTGACTGTTAACTTGACATTTTCCTTTTTAATTTCAGATTTCACATCACTTGATTTTATTCTTTGGCCTCATATAAAGTCAGGAGTCTGTCAGACTCAGCCCAAAACCACTGTTGCACTAACTCATCTCTGCAGTTCTGTTACACAATGAAATGTTTAACGATCATGTATTCAGCACATACAGTATACTGTACAAGTGCCACAGAGTCTGTGAATTTGAGCATTTGCTGTAATTTATACTGAAAAAAAAAATCCTTTAGATATAGACTTCATCAAGAAATTGAATTCCAATCTGTAAACGAGTATGCATAATAAATGTATACTAAATTAAATAGACTGTATATTAACAAGAGCAATAAACTGTGATTTAACATCCTAAAATGGTCAATACATTGAGCATGACTCTCTGTACATCTACATATTTTAGGGTTGTGGTTACAGAAAGGAAAAACTCTAGGGGGGTATAAAGGCCCCCAGAGGAGGGCAACACATTATTCACATCTCTAGAAACGACCTTTCCCATCTTCTACTATCTAACAATCACTATGTTCTGGAACCTTCTTGTTGCTTCTTTCGTCATAGGCTCAGGTATGATTTATCTGACAGTTCTGTTCAGACAATTCTAATCTATGTGGTTATTTTAGGAGGGAATTTAAATTCTACATTAAAAGGATATTGTTTTGTTCCCTCTGCTTCTCAGCCTGTGCAATACACTTGGAATACCTGAAGGTTGACTCGGATGAGGAACTCATTGATGGGTCTTTGGTAGGTTGTCTAAATTGCCTATTTGGTATTATTTTTTCATCACTACAATATGCACTCAAATAACAACAAACATCTTAACAATTGGAATATGCAATTATAGTTTTTACTCAGCCTTGATTAGTTTGTAACATTTGCTATTTGCTCAGTAGATTTTGGGTCACTTTTCAGGATTCTGTTCATCTGCATAAGGATCTGCAGATTCCTGAGGAACAGCTCCCTGGTGCTTGTTGGGCTTGTAAGTGGGCCATGGGTAAACTGAAAAGCCAACTTGGAAATAATTCAAATCAGGTCAGTACTAACCATTATACTACTAAGGATGTTCAATTCATACCGGGATTGTCATCTCATGAGCAGAAGAAGATTTCCAAACGCATCTCGTTCGTCATGATGGTACTGTAAGTTACACGTCTCCTGCTACTGCATGATGGTGCGAAATGTGTCAGGCTGCACAACTTGCATTTTTAAGTAAAATGGTGTGCAACCATGTTAGTGCAAACATGGAACATTATGTTCTGATGAAACTTCTTGTGAATGAAAGTGTAAAACTGACTGACATTTACAGGAGACTGAACAAGAACAGTGCGGTGATATATATATGAGACTCTTAGCCACAGTTAAACATTTGAATGGTGCAAACCTTTTAAAGGAAGCTGTAGCCGAGATGGCTCAGAGCCCACTGCAATCAATTCCATGAACATGCAGCTGATCCTTAAAAAATTAACATTTGTCACCAACTTGGACAAGACACACATCTGTGTGTGAGAACTGAACTATACACACAATCAATTATTCACAAACACCACTTGCCATTTACATGAACTCAGCTGGGGGTTATTGGCAAATCTCCCGTATAGTCCTGACCTCAAGTGTTTTCCACATATTTGGGCCATTAAAGGAGTTCCTAGGAGGCCAGATGCGAGGTAACTTCTTACCTTGATGATACCAAAAAACTAGTTAACGGTGGGATAAGTACATTAGTGTAGCAGGAGATTATATAGAGAAATACAGGGAGTTTTTACTCTCATAATTTTGTTCTGTTATTCTGCACAATTAAAAGTCCGGGTATGACTTGAACACCTCTAATATATACATAAGAACTCAAAGTAACTGATGCCATGAACAGTTTTCAAACATTTCCACAGGACACCATTAGACAAGCAGTGACCTCCGTCTGTGATACTATCGGATTCCTACGGAGTCTCTGTAGAAAAATGATCAACAAGTACTTGGATGTCTTGGTGGAGGAACTTTCTACTACAGATGATCCAAAAACCATCTGCGTTAATATTGGCATTTGCTAGTGAAGTAAATCATTTTCCACTTAATTAGTATGCAATATAGTAAGTTTTTAAGAAGACTTTAATGCCTGTTATTCTATATTTTTCATTACAGGTCAGTGAGCATGCCGGAACGGATTCATGCTTTTCTGCAAAAATACCAGAAGATTGAAAGAAATCCATCTGAGGAAATAATATGTTTGAAATAAAAAATGCTTTCGAATCATGATAACGTCCACTATATTGTGCTAATAAACATATTTGAAACCAATACTTCTCTCTCATTCAATATGCACAAAACATTTAATGATAGTTAAGTCTGTAAGAAGTTCTTTAATGCTAACTAATACTTTATTTATTATTATTATTATTTTTTTAAAGTATAGCTTGTTACACTGTCCAGTTTGCAGCGGAATAAATGTCACTCAAACGTCATATAATTTTGTATTTATTAGTACATTTCTTATACAGGATCCTTATCAATAAGATAAATCCAAAAATGCTTCTCATAGATTCTATATTGCCATAGATGAGCACCAAGGCCTTTACTGCTTCTGTAACACACATGTACATTTTGACTCACACTGAACATTAACATAAAAATATCATACATAAATGTACGAAAACATAGGAAAACACCAGTATTGGCTGGCTCAGTTCAGTTCTCCAGCAGTCCAGTTTGTGCAAGTCAGTGCAGATCAGAAGCAATACTGAGCAGACACTTAGAGTTCCGGGACAAGATATTGCCTGGCCAACTTCGCCGAAGTATCTCCTGATCCAGCTTGTTCAGCCTTTGAGAGCATAGTTGCAGATCCTGAACGCGCTCGGCGAGGCTGTCCAAACACAATGGGTCCCACGGTCCGCACACCTGGCAACCTGAAAGGGATCCATGATCTGAGATGTTTCCCGGCATGTACAAATAAGGCAGCAACTACTGAATGTTTCATATTCATTTATTCAAAGACAACTAAACCACAGAGATATGGGAGCTGTTTAAATTTCAACTATTTAATTAAAGTAACGAGGTATGGGTGCAAAGATTAATCGACATTATCGGTATAGTTGGCAACAAATGTAACTGTCGATTTGTTGATGTCATTGAGCTTGATTCTCACGTGAACCGTGAATGCCCTGAGATCTTGTTAAGCTTAATGAAGTGAGGTTTGTAATAGCACGATAACACCTTCACAAGCGAAACCATCATAAGTGTGTGAACATTTAACTGTTAACTCGAGCAGAACAACTGCTAGCATCAGTCCTTGTGCTGACGGGCACGCTGACGGGCACGCACACGGCCACGCAAACATAAATGCTAATTATCTATATTCTACACAGGTGTGTCTTTTCCCCCCACTAACCTCACTCTCAGGTCCTTCACCAAAGACCTAATCTCAGTTTTCTTAACATTTCAACTTAACTCTCACAATTACCATCCACCATCTTTAAGCTTTAATTAATAGTTATTTTGTATTGCTGGTACTTTACTTTTCCCTCAGTTTTTCATCAGGATGTTCATTAAAAGACATATTTTTAATGGATTATTCATATTTCTTACCTTCATTGATAGTTACCACATGAACAAAACAACTTAAATTAAAAAATCTGAGCTACTGAGTAACTGCAGGATTTATAATCTGATTGTTTTAAAGGCCCTAAAATCCTGTTGTTGTTTTTTTTTCACCACAAATTGTCTAATTGTCCGGCCAAGAAAAATATAAACCATCTTCCAGTGTGTGCTGGTGCCAGTACTGAATGGGGGATTAATAGATTACTAAATGTCAGTATACTTATTATGCTAAGCCCTATATGTGGTAGGCTTGGTGCTCTGGTTGTTCTGATACCTTTATATTGTGGCCAGTGTTGATTTTTTTTCAGCAATTAGTGCTGCATTTTCTTTTCTGCGGGATTGGAACAGACAAGCTAGCCTTTGCTCCTCAAAGGCATAGACGAGCCTTGATGGTCCTATCACCAGTTTACTGGTATACCATTGCTAATTCATTTTATTCAATTCACATGGCAGTGGTGTTAGTTTTGTCGCTGCTGCATGTACTGTACATTTATTATTTCTGAGTAACTATTTTATCGTGGTTAGGATCTGAAATCTATCCTGGAAACACTGGTTACAAGGAGCAAGAATTCCTCCCAGATCAGAAACCAGTGCATTGTAGGGCGCCATGCAGCTTCTTTTACAATGTACCATAGCCAGTTAACCTCCTGACATGCTTTTAGACAGTGGGAACCCGAGAACCTAAAATCCACCAATCAGAGAACCCAAGCAGACACAAGGTGAACAAGGTGAACCTGTGCTTGGGGTTGCACTGGTGACCATGGCACCTACATTTAAACATGGTTCTGTTAAGCAACGAAGACATCAAATATAAACTATTCCATTCATAACAGGACAAGAACAACGTACCAAATAACAAATTGCTATCACAAACACACAAGTACTTAGATGACGAACCTTGAAGGTTAAGATGAGTCAAAGTCCGTTGTGCTTCTCCAA